>JAJONQ010000241.1:0-52231 GCA_036250385.1 Solanum microdontum | reverse complement strand
GAGATAGTACTCAAAATTGCTCATAACTCTTTTGGAAATCAGTGTTTCCTCTCATATTAAATGTAAAAACATTTACTCTTGGGAATACTTGGTTCCCATATATTCATTTTGAAAAATGAACTCAACTTTACTCATCCTCAAACTCAAGTACTCACGTCTTAAAACAAGTTTTAAAAGTTTGTAAAAGGACATCTCAAAGTGACTCAAAAGACTTTCTCGAACTTTACTCTTAACTCTATCTTGAATTTGAACTATGAATTGAATTGTTATGATTTATTTTATGAAGGATCACATAATGATTAAGTGGGGTCTAGATAGTTGAAAAATAATAAACAAGCGAAAATGCTATCTGGGGAGCAAAAGTGCAACACAGAGATGGATTAAACTATTTTGTGGCGAAATAATTTTTGAGACAGTGGAGTCTGCGCACTCTCCGCAACGCAGAGAGAAAGGTAATTCTTTAAGGGAGCAAGTCTGCGACGCGGACTTGGGCTACTATTTCTGGCCGATCTTTTCTTCCTCTCTCAAACTCGATTCAACTCATACCCACTGAAATTCTAAGGTAAAAACTCTCAAATTCTTATAACCCAGAACAATCTCAACGAAACCCACACAAGAAACTATCAATTTACTCACTTCAATTGCAACTCTCACCCCAATGACTCAACAAGAACTTCATTACCAAAGAACGAAACTAAAACTTCAAGATACTCATCAAGAATTCATCAAGAACTCAAATAAACTCAATCTTAGGGATGAAATTCGAATATGTAAATCATGATTGGCGTGTGGGTGAACGAACCCAACACTATGAAAACTTACACACCTCGATTCGCAAGCAATCTTGATTGTTCTTCCTTTTCTCCTCTTTTCTCTTTTTGAACTCTCTTCTACAACCCTAAGCGTAATTTAGGATTTGTTAAACTGACCCAAATAAGATTTGACACCAAAATATTTATTAAAAATATTTTAAGCGATGGGGTAAGGAAAAGACCAAAATACCCCTCATAATTTTGGGTAGCTTTTCTTAACTGGACAAACAGACTTCAAACGGGCATATCTCTCTCATCCAAACTTGAAACTTAGCAAAGTTAGTGGCGTTGGAAAGATGATTCCAAGACCTTTCATTTGAACTCGTATGGGCCACCTAACTCATCTTGTACTTAAAGTGATCGCCATTTGAAGTTGACCCAAAACTTACAACTTAAGCATAACTTGCCAAATTTCTCAAATTGGCTCTTTCCAAATTGGTTCTTGCTAAAATTAGTTCTTTTTAAGACGGGATGTTACACAACAAACCAAACACCGGGATGATTCAATGAAAGAGATGAATGTAGGGAAGTAGAAGCTCGGAAGATACCTCGAGTTGCCCAGAGTGATACCTCAAACTCATCAACAAGTGTGATGCGGTGAAATATAACCATGTCAAAGTTAAGGGCCCTCATAATAACATATCAGACTTATCAACAACATACCATGTTGAAGAATGTAGCCTGGATTCGAGTCAATGGACTTCCCAAAATGATACCTCAGAGTTATTAGCGTAGAAATAACCCAAAATGCATACAAACTCATAAACCAAGTATTTTACAATTTCAAGTCATAAAAACCCTGAAAACATTGTATTTTTCATATAAAGCCATTTTGCTTATTTTAAACTAGGATCCACACATTTAGGCTTAACAAGCGGGAAACATTTAATGAAAAACCCTTTCCCAATCTTTGATATAAACTTACCAAGGTTTGTTTCAAGAATAGCAAGTCAAATGCTAGAACCAAAAGTATGAAATCATGCCAAAACATACACAACCCTAACAACATCAACTCATCAATCAAACATTCAGGTAACACCCATCATAGTATAAACATACTAACCTGGAAATGCAGTCAGTCCAAGATCATGGCCTTAGGCCCAACAATCAATAACTTTAAAGAATTTAAAGGTTCAAAATATAAAATAAGCACACAATCATTCCAATGCAGAGCACCATGCGACAACCTAAGTTTCATGTGATATAAAAGTCATTTCTAAAATACTAAATGACACCAAGATCAAGGATAAACCTAGACTAAGGTTTTCCAGCTAAAATCTAAGATAATCAATCCAAAATAACCATATATAGCTTAAGGAAATCATGCAATCCTACAACTTGTCCTAAAATTCTACCTAACAATTAAAACTACACAACACATAAATATACTAACCAAGCCAAGTGCAAAAGAAGTGAAATTGTAACCTACCTTGACGTTGAGGCACCTGAACATCTACTCCGGAGATTTTCCCTTTTGAAGGGTCTTTGAAAGATGCCACGCTATCAAAAACATGTTGGAAATGTTAATGAGTGGTAGATTTACACTCATTTGTCGCCTAGTTAGCTCAATAATTTATGTACTTAATGCCTAATTTTATCCTATTCTAATGATATTTTGATGATTTGCACCTATGAAGGGTAAGGAAAAAGGCAAGGATGAATGTGCAAAAGAAAGGACAAAACATGAAAAGAAGTGTAAACTCCATAGTGGTGATCGCCTAACATGAAGGGTGAATCCCCCAGTGGTTATAAACTCGCCTAAAAGAGGAACTAATTGAGGCAGGTCGGAGGGCTAAAAGAAGAACGATGACTCACCGAGTGCAAAAGGCGAACAAGGTGACCATCGCCGAAGGTGACAGTACTTGGAGAAAAATTGAAAGCCTGAAAAGCGAACAAAAGGTGGTACTCGATGATGTGCCGAATGTGAAAAGAAGACTCAAATGAGCTCACCGAATGAGGTTCAAATACTTGAAGCCTAAGTCAAGAGAAAGGTGAGCTGAAGAGTATTTCACAATTCGTCTAATGTGATCGGTGTGCCCGACTAACGTCACCTAATGGGTCACACATTGAGTTTTGGGCCAAATTTTGGAAAACAATAAATAACCCAAAGGAGAGAGAAGTAAGGGAGCTAAAAAAATAGTGAGAGAGTTTTGAATCTTTTAGAGAGAGAAACACTTTTACTTTGTGACAAACACTTTTAGTTTTTGGGGCTTTCAACTTTTACTTTTGAAATTGACAATTTGAAGTTGAAATTCAAAGTGGGTATTGCTTGTAATTGCTAATTTCATACCCATGGTTGCTTTCAAGCAAGGTATAATTTCTTTACACTTTGTGATGGGTGGTTACCCAAGATCTAGGGGCGCAATTATGGGGTTGGATGTTGATTTAATGTAGTGAGTATTCTGTTATCACTACTAAAAAATTGCTAAAAACAACGGACAAAGTGACGGACGGCGTCGCTCCAAAAGGCAATGCTATTTTCCACATTGTCCATAACTTTTTAACAAAAATAATTATTTTTTAAATTATTTTACAAAAAGCGACGGACGGCATCTCTTAGTCCGTCGCTTTTTTTTGCGAATTTTTCCGCCAAGTATATATAAAATTAATAATTATTTATTTAATATAAATATAGACATTGTCCGTCACTTTTAATTAAAAATAATTATATATAAATTTAACAATAGCCACTCCGTCCATCGCATTTGAATTATTTTATTTTACTAATTATTTTTTTATGAAAGCGACGGACAACATCTTTATGTCCGTCGCTTCTTGGTCAAATATTTTAAATAAGCGACGGACAACGTCTCTATGTCCGTCGCTTTTTGGTCAAATTTTTTGGTCAACTATTTAATGAAAAGCGACTGACTTATAGACGTTATCCGTCGCTTTTCAATAAATATCTGATACGTACAGACGCGATTTCCCCCATTTCTCATTCTCTCCTCTCCTTATCTCCACTCCGCCGCTGTCGTCCCTCCGTCTATTGCTGCCGCCGATTGGAGTCGTGAGGAGCTGCCGGTGCGAGCCTTACCTACCGGAGCCGCCGCGCCCTTCCCCTCTCTCCTCATTCTCTCCTTTTCCTTTAAGGCTAGGGTTTTATTTATTAAAAAAAATCAATTTGAGCTCTATTTGATTTTGTTAGATATTTAATTGTAATTAGTTTATTGATTTTGTGTTTATCGATTGTTAGTTTGAATTAGGGATTATTAGTTAGTGAGTAAATTCAAAATTTTAATGTTAGGGTTAGTTTGAATTAGGGTATCTTAGGTTTATTTGAATTTGGGTATTTCTTGAGTTAATTAGTTTGATTTTGGGATTGTAAGATTAGTTTGAATTAGGGTATTTAAGGAGTTGTTTGAATTTGGGTATTATTTGAGTTAGTTTGATTTTCGGATTTTAGAACTACCTACAATTTGAATTATTATTGAGATTTTAGGACTAATAGTTTGAATTTGGGATTAGGAATAGCTAGCTAGTTTGAATTTAGGATTTTAGCACTAGTTAGATTTTGGGATTTTAGGACTAGTTTGAATTTGTGATTTTAAGACTAGTTTGAATTTGGAATTTAGGACTACTTTGAATTATATTTGAGATTTTAGGACTACTAATAGTGTGAATTTGAAATTTTAGCACTACTTTAAATTTGTGATTTTAAGAATAGTTTGAATTTGGAATTTGGACTTGTTTGAATTATATTTGAGATTTTATGACTAATAGTTTGAATTTGAGATTTTAGGACTAGCTAGGTTTGAATTTTGTATTTTAGGGATTTGAATTACAACTTAATTACATTTTATAATTAATTATAACTTGAACTTAATTAGGAATATGAACTTGAAATCTTGTTGACCGTATAAATTAAATTTGGGATTTTAGCACTAGCTAGCTAGTTTTGAATTACAACTTATAATTAATTATACCTTGAATTTACTATAAATTTAACTTAATTAGGAATATGAACTTGAAATGTTGTTGACCTTAATTAATTAAAAAGGTCTTGGAATCATCTTTCCAACGCCACTAACTTTGCTAAGTTTCAAGTTTGGATGAGAGAGATATGCCCGTTTGAAGTCTGTTTGTCCAGTTAAGAAAAGCTACCCGAAATTATGAGGGATATTTTGGTCTTTTCCTTACCCCATCGCTTAAAACATTTTTAATAAATATTTTGGGGTCCAATCTTATTTGGGTCAGTTTAACAAATCCTAAATTACGGTTAGGGTTGTAGAAGAGAGTTCAAAAAGAGAAAAGAGGAGAAAAGGAAGAACAATCAAGATTGCTTGCGAATCGAGGTGTGTAAGTTTTCATAGTGTTGGGTTCGTTCACCCACATGCCAATCATGATTTACATATTAGAATTTCATGCCTAAGATTGAGTTTATTTGAGTTCTTGATGAATTCTTGAAGTTTTAGTTTCGTTCTTTGGTAATGAAGTTCTTGTTGAGTCATTGGGGTGAGAGTTGCAATTGAAGTGAGTAAATTGATAGTTTCTTGTGTGGGTTTCGCTGAGATTGTTCTGGGTTTTAAGAATTTGAGAGTTTTTACCTTAGAATTTCAGTGGGTATGAGTTGAATCGAGTTTGAGAGAGGAAGAAAAGATCAACCAGAAATAGTAGCCGAAGTCCGCGTCGCAGACTTGCTCCCCTAAAGAATTACCTCTCGCTCTGGATTGCGGAGAGTGCGCGGACTCCACTGTCTCAAAAATTATTTTGCCACAAAATAGTTTAATCCATCTTTGTGTTGCACCTTTGCTCCCCCGATAGCATTTTCGCTTGTTTATTATTTATCAACTATCTAGACCCCACTTAATCATTATGAGATCCTTCATAAAATAAATCATAACAATTCAATTCATAGTTCAAATTCAAGATAGAGTTAAGAGTCAAGTTTGAGAGAGTCTTTTGAGTTATTTTGAGAAGTCCTTTTACAAACTTTTAAAACTTGTTTTAAGACGTGAGTACTTGAGTTTGAGGATGAGTAAAGTTGAGTTCATTTTTCAAAATGAATATATGGGAACCAAGTATTCCCAAGAGTAAATGTTTTTACATTTAATATGAGAGGAAACACTGATTTCCAAAAGAGTTATGAGCAATTTTGAGTACTATCTCCTTTAAGAGAAATCTTTTGAGTAATATTCTCAAACTTGAGGATGAGGAAATGTTTTTTAAAAAACATATGAGCTAACTTATATTTTGGGAGTAGTATTGAGCACCGATATGGGGGAGAGTTCAAACAACTCACAACCCCCATAAATTATGTAGCCAGCGTGGGTAGAAAGGGTCATACTTTTTAGATGATTCTTTATTGCTTTTCAAGCATAGCTTATGGATCCACTTAGTGAGCAGTCCTATACCCCGACAAAGTATAGGACAATTATGGCAGCAGTATCATTACATACCTCATAGTGATAGTTGTCGATTAGAGAATCTCCCAAACAGAGTTTATTTTGTATTTTTACATACAAACTTAGTTATATTGTATTTTCCAATACATTGAGTTGCTATCTACTGTTTTAAAAGCTTTTCTTTATATTGCATTATTGATATTGCTTTTATATTAAAATGAGATGAGATTGAGTTGAGGTTGAGTTGAGTGGAGACCAGGTAAGTTTTTTTTTTCAGTTCATGTTCAAGCTTATGTCGTGTTTTAGATTTCCCATTGCATGCTCGTACATTCCATGTACTAACACCATTTGGCTTGCATCTTTCATGATGTAGATACAGGTAACCAGGATCATCAACCAGCGCTTCGTTGATCCAGTCGAGTTCCAGATTTGTTTGGTGAGCCTCCTTATTTTCGGAGGATCCCTTCTTTATTTTCCAGTATTTTAGTTTCTTAGGATGATCGGGGGTCTTGTCCCGACATCCCTCATAGTACTAGAGGCTTCATAGATAGATAGTCAATACTAGCTCATGAGTCTCTTTTTAATTCAGTTATTGATGTTTGAGACTTGAGTTGCCGCTTTGGCTTATGAATTTTTTATTTCTAAAATATTCTGAGTTATCTTTTGAGACAGTTGAGTAAAATTTACTTTTAAAGTTCTTTTATTGTTGAGTAAGTCTTCCGTTGAGAGTTAAGCTAGGCCAAGGGTTCTCTTGGGGCCAACAATGGTTCTCGAATGTAGAAAATGTCAAGGGTGTAGGCTCGGGGCGTGACAAACTTTGTTTCAGAGCATAGAGTTCAAGAGTCCTAGTGTGTCTATGAAGTTGTGTCTGTAGAGTCCTAGTTATCAGTGTGAAGTGTGCCACATCTATAATTAGGAGACTGCAACGTTTAGGAACTATCTCACATTTTTCATACAATTTTCGTGCAATGGAGTTCAACTCTATAAAGTTTTTTCTAATTCGTGCTTGCATGTATCTTTCAGATCATGCCTCCACGAATAGTTGTCTGAGGTCGTCCTGCTAAGAAGAATGTTGATCCTCAAGATCAAGGGTACCCAATACACTAGAAGTGTAACCCCAATGAGAGGTCACTAATGCTGAGTTCCGAGATGCTATCCAAATGTTATGTCAAGTGGTGGCCAACCAAGCTGGTCAGCAGAGAGGGGATCGACAGGATGTGGTTGATACATACAGGATCTGTGAGCTCTTAAGGATGAATCCTCCAGACTTCAGTAGTTTAAGTGTCACTGAGGATCCGGAAAACTTTTTGGAATAGTTGCACAAAGTTTTTGTGGTTATGCTGTTGATGCTAAACGAGTGGAACTAGCTGCATACCAACTGAAGGGTGTTGCTAAAGTATGGTACGACCAATGGAAGAAGACTAGAGCTGAGGATGCACCAATTGTAAGCTGGGCTTTGTTCGAGGAAGACTTCTTGGGGCGTTTCTTTCCCCTCAAACTGAGAGAGCCAAGGCAAGGGAATTCCTCACTCTTAAGTAGAAATCTATGAGTGTGCATTGGTATATCCTCAAGTGCACCAAAATGTCCCATTATGATCCCAATATGAGGAGTAGGATGAGCTTATTTGTATTTGGGTTGTCTCGTCTGTCAAGTAAGGAAGGCAAGACAATTATGTTGATATGGGACATAGACATAGCAAGGTTGATGATCTATGTGCAACAGGTTGAGGAAGATAAGCTGAGGGATAGAGAAAAGTTCTGAAACAAGAAGGCTAAGACAACAAGAAATGAGTCTGGGCAGCAGAAGAGTAATGCAAACCAGTCTTCTTTTCAACACAAGCCAAATGAACCTACTCCATCATCTGCTAGTGCACCAGCACCAAGGAACATATGTGAGTTCAAGAATCAGAATTCGCAGAACTTCAGAGCTGGACACCTGCTCAGTCTCAAGGTAATGTGGCACAAGGAGGTAATGGGACTCCTGCATGTGCAAGTATGGTAGGAACTACTCAGGAACATGTCGAGATGGCTCCACAGGTTGTTTCAAGTATAGTCAGAATGGTCACTTCATGAGTGAGTGCCCTAAGAATAGGCAAGGTAATGGCATCTCATGATTCTTTTTTATCTAAGTTATTGATGTTTGAGACTTGAATTGCCGCTTTGGCTAGTGAATGCTTTATTTCTAAAATATTATGAGTTTATCTTGTGAAACAGTTGAGTAAAATTTACTTTTAGAGTTCTTTTATTGTTGAGTACGTCTTCCGCTGAGAGTTGAGTCAGGCCAAGGGTTCGCTTGGGGCCAAGAATAGTTCTCGAGTGTTGGCCACGTCTAGGGTGTAGGCTCGGGGGATGACATGTTGTGTCTGTTGTGACTGTGTTATACTTGACTGTTTCCCTATTCACTTTCTTGTGTTGTTATTTCCTATTCCCTCGATTATTGGCTTTCATTTCTTAGAATGTATCAATTGTAATTTTAGAAATATCGTGTTTTTCTTTGTATATTTGATCTTTCTGAGCTCCGTTGACTCATGATGTCTATTGAGTACTGATTTCACGTATCAGGACATTTCATCCAATACTAAGTGTCAACGATCGTTAGTCAGTAGTATAACCCAACTAAGTGAGGTGGGTCGTGGTTTGTGTTTGAGAACCAATAGACAAGTGCGAATATGCTCAAGTCAACTATAGGAATAGAAATTTACGAATAAAAACATATCATAAATTAAGGGTGACACAAGTGTCAAATATTAGGGGGTTTGATTGTAATTATCAACTACAACAACAAATAGCATGAAAATAACAATATCGAGATGGGTTCTTGGATGTGATTCGATTATGGACTAATTTAGACAACTGGGTAATTGCAATTGTTAGTAAATAGCTATAAATCAGTGAATAAGCTAGTCTTTAATGGGGATAAACATTATCTCGAACAATCTATCCCAAATCAAGTTGGTTTCTCTCGAACACCAACAAGCAACCAATAAAGAACAACCTACACTTTAGTCCATTCACTCTCTTGAGCTGAATGTGTGGAAGAGGGTTTATGATTCACTCTCTCGAACTGAACCCATAACAACCTAATACATACAGATCATCATTTCAATAACCTTGGTTTTAAAACATCTCTCTCGAGCAAGCGAAAAACATGAAGTTAGGATTGCATTTGCAACTACAACCCATTAATTTCAACCACAATTACTGAATGAAATCACTTCTAAACATCATTTACACTAACAATTAACAATATCCAGCAGTTAAATTAACCCATAATCATACCCCAAGAATTAGGGTTTTAGCTAGACATCATAAAAAGGTAGAAATCGGTACCAAATTGTGTTTCCATCAACTGGGTAAGATGAATATTGTCTTTATAGAGGTCTAAGTTGAAGAATCTTCAAGACTCACTTCCAATTTCTCAAAAATAGAAATCTTCAAAGCAAGGAAAATATTGTCTCAATACTCTCAGTTCAAAACTCTAAAAATATATGAAAAATTGATTCAATAATGAAAACTTCTTCAAACATCGATACTAAAATAAACATTCAAAAATGTATTTATAGTCGCCAAAAATATGCTGCGAAGGACCATTCGGTGCAGTAAGTTTGGATCGCCAATCCACTCGGCGATCCGCCCGTTGGTCAATTCCATCGCCTTTTTGCTTTGACCTTCAACATCCTTGAGTTCTGTAACTTTGGGCGATCTAACACTGCATCACAGAACCGTTTAGCGACATGCTGACTGCTCCTTCCTATCGCCGACTTGATTTTCTCCTTCAGGGCTTGGCGCACTGGAACTTTTGGCGAGATCATGGCCAGTCGGTGACTCGCCCAATGGGTTAGGCGAATCATCAGGCCTTCTTTTCTTCGTCCTTTTAGCTGCCTTGTTCCTTTTTGCTCATTAGTGTCCATGCTTTGTTCCTCAATCCAAATACCTGAAAATCAAGGATTTACATCAGTTATTGGTACAAAATACGCATTTGAGGGCACTAAATCTATTAAAATAAATCCTCAAATGAGTTGAAATCGTAGACTAATCAAGTACCCCGTAATTTAGTACTCATACTACATTTCTGCATCTTTTTCTGGCGGAACTCCCGGTACGTGCCACTCGCACTTAGCATTGAATCTCTCGTGATTGTCACAGACTCGGATCATGGTGAGCTCCTAGCGTCTACAAACTTGTTGCTTTCTCCATTTTTTACTGGCTTGTATTTTGCATTTTGATTAGTTAGTTCTGTTTTACATATAGTATTTCTATACTTAGTTCTTCTTAAACCGGTGACACTAGGTCCGGAGATTTGATTCGTATGTTACTTTGTCGTTCTTGGTCGTTTTAAGGCATTTTTTTTATTTTGTGTATCATATTTATTCTTCTATTCTATGGCCCTATTTTGTATCTTTATTCTTGTTTCCGCTTGTTATTTATCGTTATATTCTTATCTTTCGTAAAATTTGGTTTTTTGGTTTGCCTACTGAGGGGTTATGGTAAGCGTCATCACTGTCCGATTTTGGGTCATGACATAGACTTTGCTTAGTTTCGTGTGTATGATATGATATGTATGATCTCAAACAAAAAGGTACATAAAATTATCTTTGACTTATCCTTTGTCGCTAATCTCATTCACTCTAAAATAGGAAAATATATTTATAGTGCATTAATTGCAAAGTAAATGTGGACATGCGTAGTAGGTAGACACCCTTTTAAGTTTCTCTATATAATTTGCGAAATTGGTTCACTTTTATTCATCCCAGCCTTTGATTTATAATTTCTTACGCACTAAATCGTTCTCTTTGCTAATCGACTTCCTCCATAAGTCATCCCCCTCTTTGGATCCTTTTTTCCATCTCCGCTTTTGAAGAAAACATCATCAGTATCTCTTATAAGCTCATTTTTATTTTTTTTCATTTAACTAGATATCATTATATATAGATCTAAAATGGGGGATGATGATCGGGATATAGGCGGTATAGTAAGAAGTTGTAATATTAGTAGACCTAACAATGTTGTAACTCCTAATTTAGGTTTGAAGGTATCTCCAAATGATGTTTGGAATTCTTCTAACAAATATTTAGCTCCTGACATGACTAGTTTTAATGGTTTATCTGAAATTTTTTCTTTAGATTTTCCAATTGCTCGTCGGGAAAATTCATATGATCAGGTTATTATCATGAACCAAAATATTAACCAGCAATTGTACTTGCATTCCATTCAACCAGTTCAATTTATCCAACAAATCATTGTTCCTCAATCACGAACAACGGTAGCGTGTGTGGCACCAACAACTACAACACCACAAGAATGGATTAATCTACAACAACTCGATATAGGGGCTAACATTTATCCTAATTTCAATTTTTCCATGAAGACTCCTTTGACCCAAACTAGAACAAGGTAACCACTCATTTCATTACATTTTATGTGTGTATGTTCTAAATTTTGACTTTAGTACTTCTGATTTGAAATCAGGAACAATTAGTCGATAAGGCTTACCTATGAATTGTTGCAAGAGGAACTCAAAAATGACATATGGACATGGCGCAAGTATGGGCAGAAACATATCAAAGGTTCCCCATTTCCGAGGTTTGCTCTCTTCACCATTTTTTTCATGTCATAAAAAGTTATGTTCCCTTCCGTTCTCAATTTTCATAACAAAAAGTAGTAAAAATTATTAATGGTGTATACACATAATATTTCACTAAACCTGATTATTATTTTGTGTATATTCCATAACAGGAATTACTATAAGTGTAGTACATCAAAACACTGCGAAGCAAAGAAACAAATTGAGAAAAGCCCAAAGGATGAGAACATTTTCTTGGTATCCTGTTCGGGTGAACACAATCATGATCCCCCCATGAACCGTAGATATCTTGCTAGTTGCAACAGTAATTCCAAATTTAAGCTTCCAAAAGGCATAAATATTTTGCCCAAAGCATCAATCTTGAATGCATCAACATCCTCATCCAAGCGTGTTAATCATTCAAGAGTTGTTGCTTCTCCAATTATCGCAACTAAGCCTCCACTTGAAATCGGGAGCAAAAACAAAATGGTTGTTGCGGTCGTGCAGAACATAGGTGATGGTAAAGAAAAGGTGGACATGAATGAAAATATTTTTATGGGTTTTGACCAACTCCAAGGAGTTACTACTTCCACCTAATATAGGACGAAAATGACTAGAGAAATTGAGCTGTCTCCTCTCTCCATCAAATCTATATGTCGACATATGTGGTCTTCTAGTCATGTTTCTATTTTAGGTTTTTAGTGTGGGAAGTCATGAATTATAGTTTTATAGTTTTCTATGATTAACCATTTACATCATAGAAAAATGGATTTTTTTTAGTATAATTATTTTCTATTGTTCTTCAATTCAGGAATCTAGTCCTTGTAGTAAGTTGTTATTCCATTTTCTCAAATAGTTCTCTCTTTAAGAAACCCCATTTGAGTTAATTTTAAATTAAATTATATAGAGTAGTAAATTATCATTGTTTAATAAGAGATCTTCAATTTTTCACAAATGAAGATCTCTTGTAAAACGAACATAAAATAATTGAGCTAGAAAATTATATATATATAGAAGACCCATGAGAAGGACGACCAATGACATTTTAGTAATTTTAACATCATTTCACGGAAAAATAATAATTGTATAATTAATGCTCAAAATGAAAATCTAGAAGAATCCATACATGTCTTAACTTTTGTTATGGGCCCATAAGGATATTATTGTAATTTTGTTAAAATGAAGAGTTTCTATATATAGAAGAGCCATGAGAATGACGACCAATGACATTTTAGTAATTTTAACATCATTTCACGGCAAAATAATAATTGTATAATTAATGTTCAAAATGAAAATCTAGAAGAATCCATACATGTCTTAACTTTTGTTATGGGCCCATAAGGATATTATTGTAATTTTGTTAAAATGAAGAGTTTCTACTAGTTAACTTCGTACTAACAATAATAAATGTTAAGCTTGTTTTGACATATTTTTGAAAGAAAATTTTGAACTAATTAAAATAAAATGTGTTTGAATAGTTAATATTTTGTTCCCAGAAATACTGTAAAGGACTATTGCGTAAACATATTTTTAATATTATGTTACATAATATGACCACTAAATTCGTATCTTGATTATTAAAATAGTCTTTAAAATGACGTATCAGTATTTTTTTAATTAATTTGAAGAAAATATCAAATTTTGTGACTAAAAGAATGGACAATGTTTGACTATCAAGAAATCAATAATTTGATATTGTATTCATCGAAAGATTAAAAAATATAAAATTTTCATTTCTATATTTTCTTAATATCAAATATGATAAACTATTTAACAGAGAAAATTTGACAAGGAAAACGTTTAACATTCAAATTCTAATGAATATTAAAATTCAAACTAAAGAAAAATGAGTAGTTAAAAAATAAAGAAGAACAACAAAAGAGAATGTCAATAGAAAAAGACTTTGTTGAGAATATAGAGGAAGACTCAATCATCAACATTTTATATATTCCCCGAACATGAAATGCTTTAACTCATAATCTAACAATGCTACACAAGACTCAATCATGAACGCACACAACAAGACTCAACTTATTCATGCAAGTATCAATTGTGCACTCAAAGATTCAAGTTGTGACTCACCATTACCAAAGATTCTCAAGCTCACTTTACTTGCTTCAAATGCAAGTTCAAGCTCAACAAAGGTACTTAAATGCCCTCACACAAAAAGTGATCCCATATTCACACACAATGATTCAACAATATATAGTTCTAGAATCACTATCGACACTCACACTAAAAAAGATGAACACGATGCATAATTTTACTCATAGGTTTGCCCTTATTTTCCAACCAACAATTGTTTCAGCTCACTCAAGATCAAAAAGGTCTTTTCAAGGCTTGTAACGGGGCTGAGTGTAAAGGTATGGTCATTTACGATCAGTGATTTCTATCCTCATGAAATGTGGTTGTCATGACCCACACCGTCGTGATTGGTACCCACACTAACACTCCGGTGGGAGAACCACTACTACAACCCAAACCAAGCAACTAATCCAAAAACTAAGGAATTTAACATAGGAAAACAAAAATAAATACTAAACGAAAGTTCACATAACTTCAACAAAAGATCTAATACTAACAATGCGGAAGATAAACCTAGAACCTAAAAGTCAATGTACAAAAACATCTACCAATGATCCAAGCCTAAAAGAGAAGATACTAATGAACTAATCAACTAACTAAAACAATTGTCTCAGTCCGAAAATGATGGACATAGACGAAGTAGTATTCCATGGCAGCCCGAACGAATTGGCTCACCCTTTAATTCGAAGTGACGATCACTAATCTTCTAAGTGAGGTCTGTCAATAGTCGCGTGAAGATACCCTATACTCAACAAAAATAAGAGCAAGTGCAGAAGCAGTACATAGCCACAGTGTACTGGTAGGATCACACGGCTATCCTACTAGTGCAACATAAACAAGTCAAACAACATTATAATCACAAGCATATATATATCAACATTTACAACAATATCAACATGAAGAATCTACAACGCATTTCACATATTACATCACCTTATTGGTCCTCTCATGGAATCCAATTCAATGGTCCTCTCATGGAACCCAAACCCAAATAGTTAGCTTGCTGGAACGTGGCATTCCGATTCCATATTTATGCCGAAATGTGGCAACCAATCCCATAATTATGCCGGAACATGGCAATTCGATCTAATAGTTATGCCGGAACGTGGCAACCGATCTCATTGACACACCACAATCACAATCACAAGTACATCATCAAGATCATATAATTAAGTCATGATTTCATGGCAATGATAATTAATCTATCTCATTTACAGCAAGCGTGATCATCATTGCAACATTCATACATATACAAGCATCATAATGAAGCAAGAACAAGCATACATCACACAAACATAGAATCACAACCATCACCTACCTCGAAACAAGCTCGAAACCCTAAGAAATTTGATCCTTCCCTTTCCGAATTCGTTCCACTTGTTCTTGGTCTACAAACAATCATAATAACACGGGAATCAACAAACAATCGCTAATTTCCCAAAAGTATAACAATTCTATGAACCCTAGATCAAACCCATGATCCCAATTAACCAATTTAGGGTTGTTTTCACCATAGAATATACATCAAAACCCTCCTCCATCAATATTGACCCATTTTATTACGTTCTACGGATCGAATAATGGATTCGGGGAGTGAAAAACTTACCTTTAGCCTCAAGAATGGTGAAAATTGAGTAGAAATCGCCTGGGTGTCATTCCTTAGCTTTAAAAGTCAAAAAGTGCCAAATAAGATCGTTTAAGGGTTTATTAACGATATTAAGGCGCGTCTGGCCCGCCACAGCGGCCCTCACCCTTCTGTAGCGGCGGCGCCAGAGTGACCCAAGTGCCCGCCAATACGACATTTTTGAACCAGTGACTATTCTTCTTCTACCTACGATTTTAAGTCTCATCGTACCCTCCACAACGCCCCATATCCCGCTGTAGCGGCCCCGCCAGAGTGGCCACACTCCCGCCAAGGTGGAACAAACTAAACCTGAGAGCTAATTAAAGGAATTCCAAAGCCCCAACTCACAACACTCCTCTACTTACCCAAATTCAATTCTGTAAAGTCTTACGGATTCTTTAACGAGTTATCTAACTATCCATGCAATCAAAATCATAAATGATCCACCCGATTGCTACTAGATTTCCCTACACCTTGGTGACTCCGATTTCCTCCAAATCTGGACAAGGTTAGAAAAATCCAAATACTACGAAAATGTTTTTCCAGCCCCAATTTCCCCCCGTTGGCATTTCTATAACGATGAGAACAGGTCGTTAGAGTAGATACCAATTTACCCATCACTCGTCCCTGAGTGACAAAACTTAGGAAAAGTAGGCTACGGGAAGAGCGAAGTAGTACCTGAATCAACGAACAATTGAGGATACTTGTCTCGCATATCCTTCTCATTTTCCCAGTAGCTTCCTCAACTAAACGATGCTTCCATTGAACTTTCACGAACTTAATCTCCTTGGTCCTCAACTTACAGACATCACGATCAAGAATAACAATCGATTCCTCCTCATATTGGAGGTTTTTTTCTAGCACGATTGAGTCCTACTTAATGATATAATCCCCGCCACCATGATATCTATTTAACATAGACACATGAAATACCGGATGAACACCAGATATATTAGAGGGAAGAGCCAATCTATATACCACCGGCCCTACACATTCAAGAACCTCAAAGGGACCAACATACCGCGGACTTAACTTACCCTTCTTACCAAATCTCATCACCCCTTTCATGGGTGATACCTTAAGGAGAACGTTTTCACCAGTCTAAAATTCCATGTCTCTTACCTTATGATCCGCATACTTCTTCTGTCTACTCTAGGCTGTTAGAAGTTTAGCTTTAATACTCGTCACCTTTTCTTGAGCATCATTCACTAAATCCACCCCCAAATGTTTCACATCTCCAGCCTCAAACCAACCTATGGGTGATCTACATCCCCTCCCATATAATGCCTCAAATGGTGCCATATCAATGCTACAGTGATAACTATTATTATAGGAGAATTCACACAAAGGTAAGAATTTATCCCAATGCCCTCCAAAATCAATCACACATGCTCTCAACATGTCTTCCAACACTTGAATAGTCCTCTCAGATTGTCCATACGTTTGTGGAAGAAAAGTTGTACTAAAAGTGAGTTGTGTGCCCAATTCATAATGCAATTTTCTCCAAAACTTGGAGGTAAATAGGGTACAACGATCTGAGATGAGAGAACGGGGCACACCATGCAGCTTCACTATCTCTTTCACATAAATCTTAGCCAATTGTTCAGCATTATAGTCTATTCTTACCGGAATAAAATGGGATGACTTGGTCAATCTAGTCACGCCTCGAGCCTACACCCTGGGCGGGACTGGCACTCGAAGACCGTTGTTAGCCCCAAGCGAACCTTTGTCCTAACTTACTTAACTTAGCAGAAGACAATATGCATATTAATAAAGATCAATAGCACTTAACTGAACTGAATACTAAATCCACACGCAAAGCTCGAACGTTTCTTGGCGATTCTTGATTTCTCTTTTCTTTTCTCCTACTTTCTCTTTTCTCCAAGCCCTAGCGTGAACTCTAACTTTTCTAAACTGACTAAAATCTTGTATTACCCCAATTAACCCCTAAAAACAAATTAGAATAATTAGGTAAGGAAAAAACTAATTTACATATCCAAAACCCGGATTAGACTTTCCTTAATCCAACAACACAACTTCCAAAGGGCATAACTTACTCATACAAATTCAGAATCGCGCAAACTTGGCGGCGTTGGAAAGATCATTTCAAGAGATTTCCAACCATATCTGGAACTACAACTAACTCATCCTGATATAAGAGTTATGATCGTTTGAAGTTGACCAAAAACTTATTTTTTACTTAAACTTTCCAGATTTCCTCATTATTTCCAAAAGTAACTATTTCTAGTTTTTAAACTTCCTTCTAGTTCATTCTTTCCAAAAGGATAAACTCACTCGTGGATCTAGAAGCCATAAACAGTAAAGTCAAATACTTGGATCATACCAGTGACAACATCTGGCGAATCATCTTGCTCTTGGCGACAGTTGATAGCATACAAGCGGTTTGTTCCTCCGCCAGTACTGGAAGCAGCCCTTCTAGGTGCAGCTTTGTTTGGTGAAGCAACTGAAGAAGACTGGGTTCTATTGCCCCCATTACCATTACCTTGCTTGTTCTTTGGACACTCTCACATAAAATGCCCATTCTGACCACACTTGAAACAACAAGTGGAGCCCTCACGACAAGTACCTAAGTGGTTTCTACCACACTTGGTGCATGTAGGAAGCTTATTACCCTCCTTGCTCCACACTACCCTTAGAATAAGCAGGTTTAGCTCTGGAATTCTGACTATTGTACTCACTTTTGTTCCTAGGTGCAGGTGCACTAACGGATGATGGAGCAGGTCCTTTCTGTTTCTGTTGGAAAGATGACCCGTTGGCATTACTCTTCTACTACCCGGACTCGTTCCCTGTCTTAGCCCTCTTGTTCTTGAACTCCTCTCTATCTCTCAGCTTCTCTTCCTCTACCTGTTGCACATAGACTATCAACCTCGAAATGTCCATGTCCCCAATAAGCATTGCTTCCCTACCTTCCTTACTCGACAGACGAGACAACCTAGCAACAAACAAGCTCATTCTACTCCTCATGTCTGCAACCATCTCCGGAGCGTAACAAGATAATTGGGTGAACTTCAACCCATATTCATGAACACTTAACGACTCCTGTTTAAGGGTAAGAAATTCTCGTACCTTAGCCTCCTTTTGTTCTCGGGGAAAGAAACGCCCCAAGAAAGCCTCTTCAAAATAAGCCCAACACGCAGGTGGTGCATCCTCAGCTCTACCCCTTTTCACTGATCAAACCAAGTCCTAGCAACACTTTTCATCTGATATACAACTAGCTCAACTCTCACATTATCAGTAATATGCATCACATCGAACACTTTTTTAAGTTCCTCAATGAAGTTCTCTAGATCCTCTGCAGTGCTTGAACCTGTGAAACTTGGGGGATTCTTCCTCAAGAACTCACGAATCGTTGAAGTGTCAGCCTCTTCTTGTCGAGCTCCGCTCTGCTGCCCAGCTTGGTCGATCACAACTTGACTGAGCAACCTTAGTCACTTTGAACTCAGCATTAGTAACTTCTTCTTACGGTTGCATTTCAGGTACATTAGGTAACTCTTGTTCCTCAACATTCGTCCTAGCTGGATGACCTCTGACTGTTTTTCGTGGAGGCATGATTATCTAAAAGCACGCGCAGGCACGAATTAGAGGGAAACTTTTTAGAGATAAACTCTAACGCACGAAATGAGTGTGAAAGAAGTGAAGAAATTCCTAAATGTTATAGCCTCCTAATTATATATGTGGCGCGCTTCACATCGATAACTAGGACTCTATAAACACTACTTCAAAGACTCCCTAGGATTCTTAAACTCTGTGCTCTGATACCAAGTTTGTCGCGCCCCGAGCCTACACTTTGGGCGGGACTGGCACTCGAACACCATTGCTGGCCCCAAGCGAACCCTTGGCCAGACTTACTTAACTTAGCGGAAGACAATATGCATATTAATAAAGATCAATAGCACTTAACTGAACACGAAACTAAAATAACTGAGAATGCTTAAAGGTTAAATATTCAACTTGGCCAAAAGTGGCAACCCAAGTCTTAACAATAAGAAATGATAATGAAATGAGTCAAAGGACCAACATCTGACTGTCTATGAAGCCTCTAAAACAACAAAGATGGATGTTGGGACAAACCCCACAACATCCTAATGAACTAACTAGAAAGCAATGCAAATAGATCATTAGGAATGCAAAGAGGCTCACCAACAGATTCTGAACTGCTCACTGGATCAACGGTGCGCTGGAATGCCGATCCTAGTTACCTGTGTCTGCATCATAAGATGATGCAGGCCAATTGGCAATAGTACATTGAATGTACGAGTATGAGAGTTGGAATGCTAAAACAACATAGGCTTTAAAAGGAATATGAAAGAAACACTTACCTTGGCTCTTCTCAACTCATGAATACTTAACTGAACTCATTTCAATATAAAGCAGTTTAAAACAAGTGCAATATAAAGAAAAGTTGTTTAAAAACATGATGTCAACTCTGTGTATATACAAGGTTATGACATAACTCTGAAATGTATGTAAAATTACAATAACTTTTGTGTGGGAGTTTCTCTAACCGACAACCATCATATAAGAGCTATAGTGATGATACAGTGATCTACCTCATGCTGCCAGCGTATCCTATTCCCGGTCAGAGGTATAGGACCTGAACTACTAAGTGGATCCATTAGTTTATTGTGAAAAGGGTTCATCTAAAATGTATGACCCTTTTCTACCCATGGTGGCTACATGGTTTTATGGAGATGTGACTTATCTGAACTCATGCTCGCCCCCAATTCGGTGCTTAATACTACTCCCAAAATATAGTAGTTCTTATGTTTAAAAACATACTTCTTCTATGATTTGAGATTAGTTCTCAAAAAGTTATCACAGACTATCTTGGAAATCAAAATTTCCCCTCTTGCTTCATTTAGAAAGCAACTACTTTTTTCTGAAAACTAGCCCAAAAATTCTTTGGAAATCTTAGTTTTCGTTTTTATTTAAATGTGAAAACATTTTAAAATCTCTTTGAGAATACATAGTCCCCATATACTTCTTTGAAGAAAAGAACTTAAACTTTACATCTTTACTGAACTCAAAACTTAAGTCTTAAAACAAATTTAAAACATTTGTGAAAGACTCTAGGAAAACTTTAAGAACTTATCTTAACTTGACTATCAACTGATCTTCACTTGACTCTTAACTGATCCTTGAATTGAATTATGGATTCAAGGATTAAGATTTGTGATAGAAAGGATCACATGATGTTTAGGAATGATCTTAAATAGCTAAACATGAGAAAAGTCCCGAAAACACCGTCTTAGAACAAGTCCGCGACGCGGAGGTGTTTTAAATAATTACTCGTGAAATTGAATTTTGAGACAGAGGAGTCCACGTCTTAACCGCGACGTGGAGAAGCTTTTTGGTCACTAGAGGATCAAGTCCGCGATGCGGACTTGCGTGCCAGATCACGCTCGACTTTTTCCTTCTCTGTTTTACAGCCCCAATTCGCCTAAACTCGAATATTTTACTCAAATTCATTTTAGATTCCAATACCCAACATATGTACTCAAGAACCTAACTCAAAACAACTCTATAATTCGACTCAAAGATCTCAGAAACTCCTCAATTCATCCCAATTCTAGAACAACATTCAAATTCAAGAATACATGTCAAGAACATCAACTTTCAAACTCTTTTAGGACAATTTTTTTAAAACTAAACATGCTTGGCGCATGGGTGAACGAACCCAATGCTATGAAAGACTCACATACCTGGTAGAAGTAAACCCTTGGCGAAAATACCAACTTTCTTGATCGATCTTGATGAATTGCCCTTTCCTCCTTCTTCTTTCTCCTTAGCCCTAGAGTGAAATTCCAAATTCTAAAACTGACTAAAATCTGATTTGACCCATATTAAACTCCTAAAAATGGATTAAAATAATAGGGCAATGAAAAGACTAAAATACCCCTTAAAATTCTGGATTGGACATTTCCTTGATCCAACAACACAACTTCCAAAGGGCATAACTCACTCATACAAACTCAGAATTATGTAAACTTGGCGGCATTGGAAAGATCATTCCAAGATCTGTCCAACCATATCAGGAACTACACCTAACTCATCTTGATCTAGGAGTATTGATCGTTTGAAGTTGACCAAAAAATCATTTTTTTACTTTAAAATTTCCAGAATTCTTCATTCTTTGCAAAAGTAACTATTTCCAGATTTTAAACTTCCTTCTTGTTCTTTCTAGTTGTGAGATGTCACAAATCTATCCACCACTACCCAAATAGAATCGAATTTCCCCAAAGTCTTGGGAAGCCAACCACAAAATCTATAGCTATTCTTTCCCACTTCCATTCCGGAATTGACATTTTTTGAAGTAAACCTGCAGGCTTTTGATGCCATACTTCACTAACCACAAACTCCGCTATGTATTATTTCATGCCCGACCACCAATAAATTCATTTCAGATCTCTATACATCTTGGTCACACTCGGATGAATAGAATATCGCGAACCATGAGATTCTGCCAACAATTTTTGAATCAAGTCATCAACTCGAGGAACACAAATCCTCCCTTTAACACTGAGTACACCATCCGCATCAAGAGTGGTCTCTTGTGTCTTACTGTTTTCCATCTTCTCCTTGAGTTCGTTCAAATTTTCACCCTCAAATTGTTTGGCCTTGATCTCCTCAATGAACGTGGCCTTAACTTCAATGCTAGCTAACTCCCCATCTCTTTCAGAGATGTCCAACTGCATGAATTTAGACTCTAAGGTCTAAATTTCTTTGGCCAAAGGTTGCTTGGTTATACTGAAGTAAGCTAAGCTACCCATACTTACCGTTTTTCGACTCAAAGCGTCTGCCACAACATTAGCCTTACACATGCTGTCTTAAAGCTACCCGGATGGTATTGCATGGTCATATCATAATCCTTGAGTAACTCTATCCATCTTCGATGTCTCAAATTCAGATCCTTTTGAGTGAACACATGCTGCAAACTACGATGATCAGTAAACACTTCACGTTTCACACCATAAAGATAATGTCGCCAAATCTTAAGAGCAAACACTACCACTGCCAATTCTAAATCATGTGTTGGGTAATTTCTCTCATGCACCTTCATATAACGCGAGGCATAAGTTATAACATTCTTATCCTGCATCAACACAACACCCACACCAGAATATGAAGCATCACAATACACAATAAAATCATTTCCTTCAATCGGTAATGCTAGGACGGGTTCGGTGGTCAAGAGAGTCTTGAGCTTTTGAAAGCTCTCTTCACACTTTTCAGTCCATTCAAATGGTATCTCTTTTTTGGTCAAGTTAGTCAAGTGAGTAGCAATTGAAGCAAAATTCTTAACAAATCGATGATAATAACTAGCGAATCCCACAAAACTCCTAACTTCCGTTACAGAACTAGGCCGGACCCAATTTATAATCGTCTCGATCTTTTGATGATCCATCATTACCCCTTCTTTTGAAACTACATGTCCCAAAAATGCAACCGATTTCAACCAAAATTCACACTTCCAAAATTTATCATACAACTTTTGCTTCCCAAGAACACCCAAAACAGTACGAAGATGGTTGGTATGCTTTTCTTCATTTTTTGAATAAACCAAAATATCATCAATAAAGACTATCACAAAAGAATCAAGAAATGGCTTGAACACGCCATTCATCAAACTCATGAAAGTTACAAGCACATTGGTCAAACCAAAAGACATAACCAAAAATCATAGTGACCATATCGAGTTTTAAACACTGTCTTAGGCACATCTTCCGGTCTAATTTTTAATTAATGGTAACCTGATCTTAGATTGATCTTAGAGAAAATCGCTGCCCATTGCAATTGGACAAAAAGGTCACCTATTCGAGGCAAGGGATACTTGTTTCAAATAGTGACTCTATTTAATTGCAGATAATCTATACACATTCTCATACTACCATTCTTTTTCTTAACAAACAAAACTGGAGCACCCCATGGGGAAGCACTAGGGCGAATAAATCCCTTATCAAGAAGCTCTTGGATTTAAGCCTTAAGCTCTCTTAATTCTGCCGAAGTCATGCGATATGGAGGGATAAAAATGGGGTACGTACCAGGCTCTAAATCTATGCAAAAATCTATATCCCTATTCCAAGGCATACCAAGCAAATCATTTGGAAACACTTCACTAAATTCAAACACTACAGGAATAAACCCAATGGATGGAGTCTGAATCTCAACATCCCTAATATGAGCCAAATAAGCAAAACAACCATGCTCCACTAATTTACTATCCCGAATGGAGGATATAAGAATAGGTAGAACCCATATCAAATAATACATTAGACATCCAGTCGTAGAAAAGAATAGTACCTATGATCACTGCGTCAGATGCCTATGCCTCATTCTTGCCCGGAAAATCATAACATTGGGCTCTATCGTCAAGATGAGCCACCTCTCTGCATGGTTGGGCGTTACCCCAACCTCCATTACTATTTCCATTTCCTGTGCCTCCACGACCTTGCTGATGACCTCCTCACCCACCTTGCGGACGCCCTCTACTATTATTTCCATTCCCTGTGCGTACAACTGCTCTAGAAGGCTATTGCGCGAGCTCAAACACACACGGATGGGGACAATCTTTCCTCATGTGCCCAAGTTCACCACAGTTGTAGCAATACGATCACAAAATGGTCTGCTGCCTGTCGCAGGCACGACACTATGACTATCCTGATAATTTTAAGATGGAGTTCCCAAACAGTTACCTGTAGAAGTGGGCATAGCAAACTGAATTGGCTTGACTGCAAGTGTTGGCCTTCCAGATCCTTTAGAGTAAGAGCCTTGAAAGCTACTTGAATTCTTTGCCTTTTTTGCCCGAGCCTTAGCTTGACCGTCTCGCCTCACGCTCTCCACTTTCTTAACATAATCTGTCACCTCATTAAAATTCCTCCCTGCAGAAGTCATATGAACAGATAATACTTGCAACTCAGAATTCAAACCTCTAATAAATAACCGGATCCTATCCTCCTCAATAGGAGCCAATTGTGTAGCATATCTGGATAAAGCATGGAACTTGGCCTCATAAGCAGCCACAAACATACCACCTTGCTCTAGAGCCATAAACTCATCCTTCTTGCAATCCCTCAAAGTTCTGGGCACATACTTTTCTAGAAACAGAGCATGAAATTAGGTCCAAGTAAGCGGAGGTAAAGTAGAAGATCTGCACTCCATTTAAGCTCTCCACTACTGCTTGGCCTCACTTTGAAGTTTGAAGTCACGAACTCAACCCCATGTTGGTGAACAATACCCAATTTATGCAGCCTCTCATAACAGTCTAAGATAAACCCATAAGCATCTTCAGTCTCAGAACCAAGAAATACCAGAGGCTTAAGCTTTAGAAACTTAGTCAACATATCATGGTCGTTCCCAGTCATAAAAGAACCCAACAAAGGATGGAAGAAAGCATCAGCACCTACATTTCCACCCGTCTTAGGCACAGTGCTAGCAACAGGGGGAATAGCGGGAGCTTGAGTTACTTGAGCCGATAGAATCACTCCAGGACCAGCCAACCCTTTCAAGAACGCCATAATTTGTTGAGCTAACATCGGATCGATGGGAGGAACAACCATAGTCTCCACTGGCACCTCTTCCTCCTGTCCATTTTCCTCAACCTCTTTAATCTCAATATCCTCTTCTATCTCCACATTATGCACATGAGGGTTCTCATTCACATGAACATCCCCAACAAGTACTTCATTTTCAGCATGTGCTACTCTTCCACGGCCTCTACCTCTACCTCTTCCTCTACCTCTTCCTCGACCGCGACCTGTTGCTGCAGATTCCTCAGCTGGAGCATTGACAAGAGCTACGGGCATAACTTAACTCACAACTTAATTAGATTTTATAATTAATTATAACTTGAACTTAATTAGGAATATGAACTTGAAATCTTGTTGACCGTATAAATTAAATTTGGGATTTTAGCACTAGCAAGCTAGTTTTGAATTACAACTTATAATTAATTATACCTTGAATTTACTATAAATTGAACTTATTTAGGAATATGAACTTGAAATGTTGTTGACCTTAATTAATTAGAACTTAATATTTATTCTTATTAGAACTTGGATTTTATTTGAACTTAATTAGAATTTCGTAGTACTTGTAAATCTTATGACCTTAATTAATTTGAACTTAAATTAATTAGAACTTTATTGAACATAATTAATTTATAATAACTTGAAAACTTAATTAGGAATTAATATAAACTTAATTTTGAACTTAACTAGAACTTGAACTTAACTAGAACTTGAACTTAATATATTTGAACTTAATTAATTAGTATTCATTAATTAAGTAAGCTTTAACTTTATAGATCTTGAAATGTAGTATTTATATTAACAATATATAAATTAGTTTAATGTAGTAAAATTATTATTTATTTTATTCATATAATTGAATATCTATATATTTGTAGATGGATCATCGTTTGTGGATGTATAATATTCATTATGAAACGGGTGTTGGTTTGAAGCCTGACTTTATTGACGGTGTTAGAGATTTTATTGAACATACAATGACACTTGACACTTTTAAGAATAATGGATTGGTTAGGTGTCTTTGTAGTGAATGTAAGTGCTTAAAATTTATTACCCCAGATACAGTCATGGTTCATTTGTACCGCAATGAATTTAAGCTTAGATATTTTGTATGGGTTGATCATGGAGAAAGAGATGGATTGAATGGTATGTTTTATAATTCGATGTCTGTGGATGAATATAATATGCTTGCACCACATGGCCAAATTAGGGTTGAACATGATGATAAGGTTGAACATAATAGGGTTCATGAAATGATCAATGATTCTTTCGGGGTTCAAGAAGGGATGTAACCCGAACAATATTTTGATGAAGCTCCTAATGAAGAAGCAAGACACTTCTATGATCAATAAGAAGAGTCTAGTCGTCCATTATGTGAAGGAAGTCCGAATTTTGCCTTGTGAATTGCGGTTAGATTAATGAATATTAAATTAGATTGGAATGTTCCTAATGCTACTATGGATTCAATGGTTGATCTTTTGGGTGAACTAGTTAATCCAGAGTTTAACATACCTAAGAACTTATATCAGGCAAAGCATTTAGATTATTGAAGTGAGGTATTCAGGTTGGCCTAAGAAGAAGATTGTATTGTTTCGATGTGAGTGGTTTGACCCATCACATAGAGGCACAAAGGTGGACCATCATCATAATATAATTGAAGTTAAGCACACCAGAAAATACAGAAATTATTATCCTTTTATTATTGCACAAAATGCTAAACAAGTGTATTACGCTTCATATCCATTGCGTAGAGACAAAGTTGATTGGTGGGCTGTTATAAAAAATAAGCTTGTGGGAAGAATTGAAATTGACAATGTCTTAGATGTGGCGTATCAAAATGATGTTGCAATTGTTCATCAACAAGTTGATATTGAATTGCAAACCACACTACAACATCATTAACACATATTAGAAGAAGTATCTGATGATGAGATACTGAATGTTGAGGAAGAAATATCTAAGAATCAGGAAAATGAATCATTTGATGACGAATAATGGGACGATAATGAAAATAAAACAACTGAGGAAAATGAATGGGAGAATGATGGAATTGAAACAAGTGAGGAGGAATAATGTAGAATGAAAGCTAGTATATGTAAGTTAATTTATTTTGCTAATTTTATTTAATTTATGATTTTTACATATTATACATGTAAATTTGCATACAGATGTCATCAGGCGGTGACGGTGATAGACATCGTGAGCCTCTTGGAGTTAGCCTGACTAATAGAGCTAAAAAGAAGAAGTCTAAGACACTCATAGATCCTGAGGATATTCCAAGATCTGTTTCTTCTGTGCCAGAGCACATCAGTCATCATACTCATTTATTTTCTGTTTCGTTTAGTACGGCAGATCCTCAGCAATATTATCCTAATTATCATTGACCAGTCGGTGCTTTCTCTTCTTCACATGCATTGTTTTTATGACGCTACGAGGACCTACCTTTATAGGCTATTCGTCGACCACGAACCTTTTTAGCAGGTCGGATATCGAATGGTACTCCTTCTCCCACATGTACATCTTCTCAGTTATCTGATATGAGGATTGGAGATTCTAGTAGCGAGCAGTCAGATACTATGGCCGGTACGCCTCCATTGACTCAACGTTTTGTGCATTCTAGTGTATCACCTTCATCTATAGTTGCACCTAGTGCTACACCAGATGATGAGATGTCTGCTCTAGCTCCTGGCCAGAAAAGGACAGACTTGGTAGAGTCATGATTGAGCCAGATGGATCATCGTAAGTTTGTTTTATTATCTATTTGTTAGTTTATTTTATTTATTTCTTATACTTTAATATATTATTCATGAACGAACATATTTATTATGTGTTTTGTAGATGGTATCCAGCAAAGGATGCTGCCCGGGCTTTAACAGAAAATGTTAGAAGACTTTATACACATGATTATCACTCTTGGAGCGAGATTTCAAACAGTATACGTCAGGCGATGTTTAATGGATTTAAGGTATATATTTTAAAGTAATTTTAGTATACTTTACTTTTTTTACTATCGATCTAATTAACGCTATTCAAATATTTTTCAGACTATGTGTACTTGGGAGTAGAGGTACATTTTGGTCATTGGGACCACATTTGAGAGGAGGGCATCCGCGAGACTGTCTAGTTGGCTAAAGAAAGTTTGGGATACTAATCAGCGTCTGGGTTGGATGTTGCCTCATGGTTTTGATGAATTGTGTTAGTATTGGAACACAGATAAGTTTAAGACAATGTCCGAACAAGCCAAAAAGGGTAGAGGCAGTCTTAAGGGTGGCTCGTTGCACACTAGAGGTGCAAAGACCGTTGGAAGAATTACAAGAGAGATGGTAAGTTCTAATTCAAACTTTTAGGAAAATAATTAGTTGATTCATATATTTCATTATAAATTTCAGTTTTTATTTATAGGAAAAAAATTGGGGAGCACTCTTATTGAACCGGAGGTTTTCAAGAAGACATATGTGAAGATGAAAGAAAATGAGTCAGATCCGGATGTGTGGATGGAGGAAAGGGCAAACCAAACTTTTGTAAGTTATTTAATATGAATAATATTTATTAATAGTGTATCTATGATATGTATATATTGATGTCAATTTTTATATTTAATATGCAAAATGAGTTTCATCAGTACGTCATTGAGAATCTAGATAGTTCGGTCCAAATGACACCTGAACTGTCCGCCCAAATTTAGAAAGAAAAAGTGGTAGGGGGACACACAAGGGTAGACGGTATTGTCTAGGCTTTCGAAGTGATGTAAGACGACTCCAGTCAGGCTGATAAGGTATTGGATCATCACGTCAAACCGAGACACTTGACGGTGTTCAAATTGTTGTTATGTCAGCTCAAATAGCACAACTTACATCGGCACTAATAGAGTCGGAGCAGAGAAGAGAAGCTGAACAACAAAGCATGAGTGCGACCGTTCAGTAAATCAAAGAACAGGTGTTGAACCTCGCTCGTCGACCTATTACATCTTCAACTACCGAGGACACCAACGACAGTGAGGAAGATGAGGAGGATTTTGTAGTTTGCACTCCCTAGTTTAGGTGTCTTTTATGAACTTTTTGAATAACTTTATAAGTTTTTGTATTGTGATTTAGATATTTTTGAAAATTGCTTTAAGTTTGATGTTTTATATGGTGTGTGTGATGTTTAGATTATATTGTTTGAATGGGCTGGTTGAATATGAATTGAATTGAATTAATTAATAATTGCAGGTTGGCAGCAGAAATTGCTAGTTTCTGCTGTTAAAAAATTATAGAAAAAAGGAACGGACAGGGTGATTTTGTCCGTCACTTTTGTGCATTATTTTTTCAAATAAACCCAGAAAAGCGACGGACAGGGTCCTTTAGTCCGTCGCTTTTCTAGGTATTTTGAAAAATTAATTTCCAGAAAAGCAACAGACAGTGTCATTTAGTCTGTCGCTTTTTTGAGATTTTCAAAATATAAATTTCAAGAAAAGCGATGGACTGCGTCGCGTTTTTGAAATAAAAAATAACTCAAAATAAAAAAAGAAGAGACACAATCCGTCGCTTTTTGAAAATCGTCGAGCCAAAAAGCGACGAAAGCGACTGCATTGCTTTTCCATCGATTTTGACCAAAAAAGCGATGCAGTCTGTCGCTTTTGGCCGTCATTTTTTGGCAGTTTTTTAGTAGTGTATACTCGGTTTTGTTGTAGTTCATACATGTATTTGGGCCAATTAGCATGATGTTAACTTATGGATTAAGATTCCAAACTTAATTCCTACTTCCAATCTCTGATTGATGCTAAAAAAAGATTGATTTTAAGTCTTGTCGTACCCGCCACAGCGCCCCATATCCCACTGTAGCGGCCTCGCCAGTGCGGCCACACTTCCGCCTAGGCGACACAAACTGAACCAAAGAGCTAATTAAAGGAATTCCAAAGCCCCAACTCGCAACATTCCTTTAACCCACGACGATCAGAAAATGTCCTTTACGCTAAGATCGATTCCCGGAGATGTACTTACCCAAATTCAATTCCGTTAAGTCGTACAAATTCCTTAATGAGTTATCTAACTATACATGCAATCAAAATCTTAAATGATCCACCCGATTTCTACCAGATTTCCCTACACCTTGGTGACTTCGATTTCCTCCAAATCTGGACAAGACTGAAAAAATCCAAATACTACGAAAAGTTTTTCGGCCCCAATTTCCCCCCTTTGGCATTTCTATAAAGACGGAAATAGGTTGTTACAGTGGTATGAACAACATTTTCTTTCCTTTTCTTCATCATTCTCATTTATGTTCATAGGTCACCCCATTATTCACTTTCCATGGAATACCGAACACCCCATTTTCTTTGCATTTTCACAAACTTTTTTGTTCTTTTTCAGTCTTATTCTCTTTCATTTTTCTCTTCTCTCTCCCTTTTTTTGTATGGAGGGGTTCCATCTTTTTCAAAGCCATGGGAAAGGGGGACTTCTTTTCACTTCTTGATTTACCTTATCTTTGCCCACACCCCCAACTTAGGCTTTTGGCCTAAGTGGGCTATTCACACAAACCACATCTTATGAGTATTAAGGGTGAAGGGATAAAGAAATGTCACAATTTCATCAAGTTTCTTCCAAGGAAATGCTAAGGCTCAAAAGGTGTTCAAGCAAGGATCACCCACTCACAAGGTAGGCCACAAAAGAGGTATAATGTAAAATTATTTCACACTTTTCAAAGTTGCCTTAGATTATGTCAAGAGGTTGCCTCACTCAGTCAACTGGACCAACGGGGAAAATTATAGGTGTCATCACACACAAGGCATTGACACCAATGTCAAACAAGACTCCACACTTTCGCTAGAGTGTAATGTTCATCACAAGAGACTCAATTTGATAATTGGCTAGTTACCACAACATACAAAAATTTCACATATTGCGTATGCAACTTCATTTGGCCTCATCGTAGCCACACATTCATTTTTTTTATTATGAGCAATATTCAAGTCATCGGTATTGATCAAGACCGATACTCGAATTTGCAAGAGAACAACCACATTTTTTGGAAGGGTCTAAAAATCGTTTACAATTAACACAATGAGCCACAAGCTCAATCATCACAAAAACAGTGCTAAAACACAATAATAGCTCATAAGCCCAAATTATAACCAAAACAATAATCACAAAAGGTGGGCCTCAACCCACCACAAATAAAAGCTATTTGTCCTCAAATGCAAGCAAAATAATATCAAAGAGTGAATAAAACTAAGACAGAGAGGGAGGTAAAAAGGGATCCTATCTACTCAGTCGCTCCCCGGGCCTCAGTACCCGGAGTCACCTCAGACATAGTAGGTCCACTAGGAGCTGCCATGGATGTCTCTATTTATACGCTCAAATTATACCTCCCTAAAGAAGAATAATCGATCGTTATTAAGTAAAGAATCCAACTTGTAAGTTTGGGTCGATCCCACGAGGAAAATAATTTAGACTTAACTTTAACCAACAATTATACTCGTTTAGTCAAATTACTTCTAGAAACAAGTAATTAAAGTGGGGGGGAGGGATTTGTGAAACAAATTGTAAGAGTTCAGTAAGTAATCAGTAAACAAAAGTCAATTTTGGTTGTTATTAAGATGAGAGAATCAGCTAGGGTATACGTGTTCCCCACAAGCTCATAACGTTGTAATCCTAGTAATAGCAATCTTTTCCTAGTATACTACATGCAAAGTGATAAGCTAGGTATCTCTAAATCCTTGGTCCGGCATCTAGAGAATTTCACCCTGCACCTTGGTCCGGCTACGTGTGTATAATTTACTAACCCTTACATTTACCTCATATTAGACATCACATCAATGTTTGTCTTAGTTATTACTTCGCACCAATCGACACTAGACTATTAGATAGTGTCACACTAAATCTATATTGATAATTCTTTTCTTGTTGATTACCTCCTTGGTCCGGCAAGTAGCAACAATGTGAGTTCTAACGTTGCACACCGTTAAAAAGACTTTTAAACGAAAGAATTATCAATGCATGCAAAACACTATTCAAGAATTGTTTGTTTACTATTCATACTTTGTTAATTGCTCATGGTTCCCATAACCCTAGTTGTGGAGTTTAGTTACCCATAATCATATGAGCACAATTCATTGTTTTAGATGAAAGAAATATGAACTTACATAATTGAGAATAACAAACCCAGAATATCAACTTGAATTTAAAAACCAAAACCTTCAAAATCAACTTAGGAAATCAAGAATTGCTAGGTTTGCAAAAATAAAAATTCAAGTCACAAAGTAGAACTAAAGTAATAAAGTCTAACCCCCAAAAATGAGGTTTACATGCCCTATATATAGAAAAATAAGTCCTAACTAAAGGGGAAACAAAATAAGGAAAACATGGATTACGCATCTTCATTCCACGAGACTAACTCATGGTCCGTCAATGGATTTACTATCTGTGAGTCCCTTCCGTCACCCAGGACTTAGGCAATATTTTCAGCTTCCAAAACTCAACTTCTCTGAAGAAAATGACGGACCACTAGTACGTACCATAGATCGATCTACGGTCCATCGATCCCTCTCCATAGCTCCACACTTAGAATCTTTAATAATCAAGTACTGGAACTCTCGCAGAATCATTCTACGGATTAGCAGTACGGTCTGTAGATCAATCTACGGACCGTCAATGGTCACCGTGGTTCCAAACTTGGTCAAATTTCCGTAATTTTCCTTCCATTCCTTGCCTGCTAATCTACGATCACCATCTACGAAGCGTGAATAGATCTACGGTCCGTAGATCACCACCGTAGATGCCCTTTTCTGCACATCTTTCGGTTGTCTCTTTATTTCTGCGTCCAAACATATTTCCTACAAAAACACAATAAAAACACATAAAAACTAATACAAAAAGGCCCTAGACACACAGAACTCTTAAGTGAAATGTATTAAAAATACCGTAAACTCACAATATATCAACACCCTCAACTTAAATTCATTGTTTGTCCTCAAGCGACGCATTAAGACTCTAAACGATACTTGTATAGAAGCAAGCAATTTAAGCACAAGCAATCACATGGCTCTCTATCCCAACTCTCTTCTCGGGTACAAAATCTGTTCTCTTAGATTCGACAAGCTAATTCATGAGGATCAAAATATGACGAAGATCGACCAACCAACACACAACATACACTGCTTCACTATCACCAAGGTACCAACTTTCCGACAATGTAACTAGTGCCCTTACTTCAAACAAATTCCCTTTTTCACACAATGAATATGAATTTGAGTACAAGGATTTATTCAACACTCACACTCAGAAGTAACATCAAGTACATTTAGTGCTCAATACCATAGGCTTGCCCTTATTTTCACTGCTTAGACTCTCCAAACTAGATTCTAGGATCACTATAGGACTTTCTTGGCTTGTATCGTAAGCCCAGGGTCACGTGTGGTACATTTGGGTACTACTTAGTGACTTTCTGCCCTCCTTGATATTACACTAGGTTTTCAACCTCTTTTTCCCTATTTTTTCCATCCTACCATTTTACCTTCTTTCCCTTGATTTTCTTCAACCATGGATGTGACTTTAGACTTTGTAGCTCTTTATATTTCACTTTCATCTTTTTCTTGTGTTTTATTCTTTTCTTTAGCTTTCAACAAGTCACATCCTTTCCTCTCTTTTCTTTTTCTCTTTTCCAACATCAAACTCTTCTCATACCCATTTTTCTTTCGGATTCCTCTTTCATAGCCACCCTCAACTTATGGATTTTCCATTGATTGAGGTGCACAATACCCGATGTCGGATCAGGGCCAAGATTGAAGTTACTTTTTACATTAGTCACCCTCAACTTAGGCTTTTGGTCTAAGTCGAGGTGCACATGTCCAAGGAGGGACCGGGGCCAACATAGTAGATTATGGGAAGGTGAGTTAGGGGTTTAGAAAGAAATGGTCTAATTTAGGCTCAAAGCATTTGGATCAAAGGGAGCATTTATTTGATTTGGTTGGATTCTCCTTTTAGGCAATTTGTGGACTTATCAGAACAAGGGCCTATGATCACTTCCTTGCCTATAGAGTAGATTGTCTTAGCATGACTAACCGGTAAAGTTCTAGATTTGCACAAAATCTGTTTGAACAATCAACTATTCTCACACACTCTTGGCACATAGTGTCATTATCAAATTACCCAGTTCAAGCTTTAACTTAAGTCATGCCATCAAGTTGATTCATTATCACGTCATACTTAGAGCCAACACATTCAACTTATCTTAGCCTACAAATTCTAGCACACATCACAAAATTTGGACGGGTATCATTTTTCATCAGTCATCATGCTTCATTCTTTTTCATGTTTTTACCTATACGATCCAAACACATGTCAGTTCAACAGAAATTAAACAGTCTCTTGGGGAAAAAGAACACAGGCAAGAAAACCCTAAGAGAGGATTATGAGTTAGGTTACTCAGACTTCACCCTATTGCTCGCAATCCATTTACCCCACCCCAACAAATATGTTGCAATTATCCCCAATGCACAAAAAAACCATAAAAAGAGTAATATATTGGGTGGAGCAACCTGTGGTGCTAGGCGCCGAAGACCTATCAACAAGCAGGTGGGTCAGGTTTCTCGGAGCCTGCTGGATCAACACTCGGGTCCCCTCAGTAGTGCCTGCATCAACAAGGACAACACCATCAATAGTGTTATCTGCCACTCTAACTGCACCATCAATAGTGCTCACATCAATCCTCACGGGCACAAAACTCGATGCCCAAGCAGCAGCCTCGAGCACCCTTCTATGGCGTAACTCCTCATCTATTATTGATGCTCTCCTAGCCTGCTCCTCCTGCTTACGCTCCCTTTCATCATCAACGACCTCAGAAGGGTGACTAGAATGGTGCCTCTTGCCACGAGCATAGGTGGGATCGGGTTGTGTCTCTGCGTCCAACCTAACTAAGGAATCAAGGACGGTATCCTCAGACAATATCATCGGTGCATGCTCTGGCTCATCCGCAGAAATCTCGAGAATGGCATCCACATCAACTCGGAGACTAGCCAACTCCGCCCGGATGGAGGAAAGATAGGTGTCGGGGGCAGATCGGGCCAAAACCCTCAACTCAAACACATCCAGGCGTTTAGGAACTGCCTGGATCTATTGCTTTATCTGCTTTACCTCCCTTTTCTCAACTCTGGTCTCAGACTCTACTATCGAATTTTGCATCCAAGACTAAATGTGGTGCAGCAACGTGGTCATCTGAGCCTCAAATTTCTATACTTTGGCAAACGGGATAACAGCAGCTCCTGACGGTGGTGTGGACCTGGATGAGCTAGGATCCCTACTAGCTGCTTAAGAAGAGGAGGCCGGGATAGTAGTGGTGTGGTATGGTATAATAGGTTCACCTCCCTATGCCTGCTCAACTGTGTTTGCAAGATCTGCACCCAAAGGAGGTACCTCAACCTAGGGCTCTCTGCGAGGTATGCCACATTTTCCCTATCTCGAATGAGGCCTATATCCAAAGTCCCAATAGGGTGGATCAACCTATCACAGTTCCATATAGGCACTCCAGAGTCCCTACAGAATTGGAAAATCAATTATGGAAAGGGGTAAGTAGTGGAGGTCTTGAACGCCCTCTTGTGAATCTCTACTAGCAGCAAACGGGCAAAGTCCATCTCCAATTCTTCTACTAATGCTCCAACCATGACGGCTCTATCCTATGTGAGTTGGTTGTGAGCTTTTGTAGGTGACACCCTGTTACGCACCAACAACCAGAAGAACTTGGTCACAAAATTTAATGTGGCCTTTCGAATACCCAACATGGTGCGGTGACCCACTTCGCACGTTTGCCATCTGCAGTAATGTATTTAGCCAACCATAGTGTAACAGCCTCCCTCTTCTCAACATTTCTCTGGAAAGCACCACCCTGCATGATGTCCTATTGATAATCAAACTCTGTTGTGTTTAGTGACCACGAGTGACCGGTGATAGAGCCATAGAAAAATTAGCTGATAGTAACCCGTGAAATGTCTATCGGACAACCTCGGACCATAGTGGAAGTGAGAGGATCCTGTTCTGTGGTCTTGGTCCGCTTGGAAATCGACCCTCGGAGAGTAGTAGCATAGGAAGCAAAAACTCCCGCACAATATCATCGATGTATGTCCTAGGTGCTTAGGCCATCCAGTCGCACTTGTATAGTTTGAACAACCAATGTATCTTTGGTACGGTATGCAAGCTCCCAGTGAGGACTCTACGGTCATCAGTGATCAATCGGGCCATCTTCTCCTTTTTGCTGAGCATCTTAGCGTCACGATAGATCTGCCACTGCCCCTAAACACACCATTTATTTGTCTCGCTGGCCAGTAGGGTCAACATTCTGTGGTGCTGGTACTGACTCCGAGCTAGTGGCTTCATTAGACGAGGATGCTTGTTCATAGTCGCCGGACCCTATGGCTGATTTAGCAATAGACCCTGAAGCATGGGCCGACTCGGAGCCGGACGTAGACCTATTCTCTGAACTGGAAACAGTCCCAATTGGTGACCCGATCAGTGTATGCTCCTCATCAGATTGGGAGACAGTGACTACGTTGGGAATCACCTTCCGGGGGTGCCTCTGCTGACTCGGGGTGCAGTGGGAGAGGTCCTTGTGTTGGGAGGAACGTATGCCGGATCCGTCTCTACATCATTATCTTCGTCGATTAACCTGAAGCTAGGGCCAACAGATTTAGACTTGCCTTTTTTGCATAGGTGACTAGCTTCTTGGGTGCCATAGTACCTGGAATCTACGGACACCATTCACGGTCCGTGGATGGATTGGCGGACCGTCGATGGGTCCCGTAGACCTCTACACCAGACCATTTTCTACAGATTTTTCATAGCGCGCCTGTACATGTAGCAACCATTAGGCTATTCTTTTTACATTTTCTGGATATATTGTAGACAGGGACCCTATGCTAATTCTAGCCAACACTAGTAAAACTAAAACACCTATCTAAATTAATACAGAGAATCAACTAAACAAAGAAAACTACTAGATGGAAACAAAAACCTATCATTGGCTAGATTGTACATCTTGGTTTTCTCCCAAGCAGCGCTTGATTTAACGTCGTGGCATGACATAAGCCTCTTGATTACTCAGACTTCATCAAGATGATAGTCCTCAACAACTTCTTGCACACTTTCTGTGTTTCCCAGATAGATCTTGATCTTTTGTCCATTAACTATGAACGTTGTTCCTTCACTGTTCTCAAGCTCAACCGCTCCATGGGGGAGCACTTTTGTGACCAAAAATGGCCCGGTCTATTTGGATTTGAGTTTGCCCAGAAACAAGCGCAACCTAGAGTTGAATAGAAGCACAAGATCACCCACAACAAATTCTCGCTTTTCAATTCTATGATCATGATACCTTTTCATCTTCTCTTCGTACAAGGCTAAACTTTTGTAAGCTTTTAGGCAAAACTCATCAAGCATATTCAAGTCATTCATTCTTTGATTAGATGCGGCGCCCCAATCAAAATTTAGCTTCTTCATCGCCCACAAAGCCTTATGTTCTAGCTCTACCGGTAAATGGCAAGATTTCCCATATACAAGTTGGTAAGGAAACATACCTATGAGAGTCTTGTATGCAGTGCGATAGGCCCATATAGCATCATCAAGCTTCCTTGACCAATCCGTTCTATTAGCATTCACAGTCATTGCCAAAATCTGTTTGATCTCTTTGTTGGACATTTCAACTTGCCACTAGTCTGCGGATGGTAAGGAGTGACTACATTGTGGCAGACATCATATTTCTCAAGTAGCGCCTTGAACAACTTATTACAAAAGTGGGAACCTCCATCACTGATAATCACCCTCGGTGTACCAAATCTGGAGAAGATATTCTTTTTCAAAAATGCGGTGACACTTTTACCTTCATTGTTGAGGAGCACAACTGCTTCCACCCACTTCGATACATAATCAACCGCAACAGGAATATACTTCATCCCATGTGAACTCACAAATGGACCCATAAAATTAATGCCCCATGCATCAAACAACTCTATCACAAATATAGGATTCATAGGAAACTCTTGCCTCTTTGAAATCCCTCTTTCTCTTTGGCAACGATCACAAAACTTGGTGAAATCATGAGCATCTTAGTGGATGGTAGGCCAGTAGTACCCACACTGCAAAATCTTATGCACAGTCCGAATATCACTATGATGCCCACCAACAGGCGATGAATGACATGCTTCAAGTACACTCAATATCTCAACCTCGGGCACACAACGACGAATAATCCCGTTAGCACAACTACGATACAAGTAAGGCTCATCCCAAAAGAACTTCTTCACATCATGCATAAACTTTTTCCTTTGGTGAAAAGACAAATCCAGAGGCACCAAATCGCTTGCCAAATAATTAGCAAAGTCTGCGAACCAAGGAATCAGATCATGAGAAGCAGCCAATACATGTTCATCTGGAAAAACATCATTAATTTCAGTCCTATCACCAAGCTTTAGCGTAGCCACTTCCTCTAATCTAGACAAGTGATTGGCAACTTGATTTTCGGTCCCCTTTCTATCTTTTACCTCAAAATCAAACTCTTGCAGCAACAATACCCATTTAATCTACCTCAGATTTGCATTCTTCTTCGCCATCAAATACCTCAATGCAGAATGGTCAGTATGCACTATGACCTTAGTACCAAGTAAGTAGGATCGAAATTTCTCGAATGCAAAAACCACCGTAAGAAGTTCTTGTTTAGTCACAGTATAATTCTTCTGGGCCACATTTAGAGCATTGCTAGCATAGTAAATAGGGTGAAGAATTTTCTCTCTCCTATGTCCTAATACTACACCAAGCGCCACTCCACTCGCATCGCACATTACCTCAAACGGTTGTCCCCAATCCGGTGAAATAATGATAGGTGTAGTAACCAACTTCTCCTTCAACTCGCCAAATGCTCTCAGACAAGCATCATCAAAATCAAACTTATACTCCTTTTCGAGCTGTTTGCACAATGGATGTGCAATTTTGGAGAAGTCCTTGATGAACCTCCAATAGAAACCTGCATTCCCAAGAAAACTTCTAACACCTTTTATAGAGATAGGTGGTGGAAGATTTTCTATTACCTCTACTTTTTCTCTATCAACCTCAATGCCCTTCTCAGAAATCCGATGACCCAGAACTATCCCTCATTTTACCATAAAGTGGCACTTCTCCCAATTTAGCACCAAATTGCAGTCTTCACACCTTTTAAGAATCTCAGCCAGATAATCCAGGCATCGATCAAAAGAGTCACCTACCATAGAGAAATCATCCATGAACACTTCAATAGTGTCCTCCACCTTATCAAAAAATATCGACATCATACAGCGCCGGAAGGTCGCTGGAGCATTGCACAACCCAAATGACATCTGTTTGAAAGCAAAAGTCCCATAAGGGCAAGTGAAGGTGGTCTTCTCTTGGTCTTCCGGAGCTACAGAAATTTGATTGTAGCTCGAATACCCATCAAGAAAACAATACCAACCCTTGCCTGCAAGTCTATCCAACATCTGGTCCATGAATGACATAAGAAAGTGGTCTTTCTCTATCCACGCATTCAATTTCTGGTAATCCATGCAGACTCTCCATCCGGTCATGGGCCGCATTGGAACAAGCTCGTTTGTCTCATTTGGAACCACAGTAATACCACCCTTCTTAGGCATACACTGCATAGGACACACCCAACTACTATCTGCAATGGGATAAATAACTCCGGCATCCAACCACTTGATGATCTCTTTTTTAACTACCTCTTGCATAGGTGGATTTAATCTTCTCTGGTGCTCGATACTAGGCTCGTGATCTGGCATGAGTTGGATTTTGTGAGAACAACTACCGGGGAATCCTAATAATATCCGCAATAGTCCACCCAATAGCTCGCTTGAACCACTTTAACACAGTCACCAAGCACTCTACTTGTCTCGCATTTAAATCTGCCATAATAATGACCGGCAAAGTATTATATCTACCCAAGAATACATACCTCAAATGCGGTGGTAGAGCCTTAAGCTCCAATTTTGGTGCCTCCACAATAGATGGTCTTGTGGGTGGGGACTCACAATTCTTCATGTCTAACTCATACTTCTTTGGTTTTGACTGATATTCGCACCTATCGAGTGCAGCTACAAACTCATCGTACTCTTCAATACCATCACTATCGAAATTTATCATAACTACTGCTAGTGCCTCAACACCTAGTCGCTCTTTAATTTGCACTTATGTTCCACTCTCAACTCTGTAATTTATAGCAGATACCGTTTGGAGCTCACCAATCTGCTTCATAGACCTACAAATATTGAAAGTTACTTCTTCTTTGTTCAGTCTGAACTTCATCTGCCCCTTCTCCATATCAACCAACGCATGCCCTGCGGCAAGGAATGGTCTCCCAAGGATGATGGGAACCTCAAAATCAACCTCACAGTCAAGAATCACAAAATCCACCGGAAAGATGAACGACTTCACTTTCACTAGCACATCATGGAGTACACCAATGGGCCTTTTCACGATTCGATCGACCATAAGTAACCGCATCATAGTAGGCTTTGGATCCCCTAAACCGAACTTCTTATAAATAGAAAATGGCATGAGGTTGATGCTAGCACCAAGATCACATAATGTCTTAGCAAAGTGTAACAACCCTATAGTACATAGAATCGTGAAAGCACCAAAATCTTCCTTCTTCTGCACAAGAGACCTTGTAGCAATAGCGCTACAATGCTGCAATCTATTATTATCTTCAAAACTCACACACCTTTTCTTCGTTACCATGTCTTTCATAAACTTTGCATACCCATGCATTTCCTCCAAAGCTTCTATCAATGGCACGTTGATGGAAAGCTTCTTCAACATAGTAATAAACCTGTGATATTTACCATCTTTAGTCTTCTTCACTAACCTCTGTGGAAAAGGTAGTAGAGGTCTAGGTATGGGAACCTTTGTCTGAGATATCTCCGATTCTTTCTCTGTCACATTCTCAGACTCTTCTCTAACCTCTACCACATCATCTTCTTTTCTATTCTCAACATCCACCACAGACGGCATTGGTGGATCAATTATTTGCTTACCCCCTCAAGTAGTAACTGCCATACAATGATCTTTATTCTTTAGATTCTGGATGGTGCTGCTAGGAAGAGTGCCAGGTTGACGTAGGTTCACTGTAGTAGACAATTGAGTCATCTGCTGCTCTACATGATTTATTGACACTACATGGGCATCAACCTTTTGACCAATACCAGACAAGTTGTTTCTTATATCTTTCACATTCTCATCAATTGCATCAAACCTTCTCATTATCTTCTGCATCATATCTTCAATACGAGCCATATTGCCTCCAGCTTCCCTAGTACCAGATTCCCAATTTCGAGGGGGAACATAAGGTCCAACCCATCGTTTTTGTTGCCATAGTTGTTCCGATTGTAGTTGTTGTAATGATTAAAGTTCCCATCCTGGACATATTGACCCTCTGGGTTGTAATTTCCATAGTTCCGACCTTAGTTTCCTTGACCTTGGCGCCAATTGTCCGTGTTGGATCCTTAGGCGTTTGGTCAGAAACCCCCTGTCTGATCATTCACCGTATAAACATCCTCTTCATAGTAACACTCTTCAACTGGTGGTGGAGTTCTAGTCAAGTAGTTCACAACATTTACCTTTTCCGCACCTCCGCTCATATGCTTCAATACCAACCCCAACTTGGTCCTCATCTGAGCCATCTCCTCACGAATCTCATTTGCAGACTGATTGTTTGTAGCATGAATGGAAAATCTGTTTCTCCCAATATCCGATCTCCTAGTGCTCCATGCTTTATTGTTGCGAGAGATATTCTCCAGTTTTTTTGCAATTTGTGCGTATGTGCACTCACTATATAAACCTCCAGCAATAGTATCAAGCACTGCTTTATTGTTGTCATCCTGACCTCTATAGAAATATTCCTTTAGCGACTCATTATCAATACGGTGATTCGGAACACCTCTTACGAACACAGTGAATCTGTCCCAAAAACACCTCTTGTGATTGAGCTTCTTGGACACTGTATAATATCTTGCTAAGAACACATCCTTCAGTTGGTTCCATGTATAGATTGAGTTATAAAAAAGCTCAGTGAACCAAACAGCAGCAACGTCTGTCAGTGATAAAGGGAACACTCGTAATTCGATGACATACATATCCAAGTCTATTCGACCTACACAACTCTTGCAAACCACTCTTAGCTTGGCTATGTGAGCATGTGGGTCCTCCAACGGCAACCTCAAGAACAAGCCCCTTGTTGTAAGCATCTGCATCAAGCTACTGGTCACTACAAATGTGTGCCCCAAAGGCAAAGGGGGTAGGACAAGAGGTCTATCTGAGTCAGCAATATTGATGTTGCCTCTATAGTTGTCATGCAGTCGTGGGCCTGGTGGACCCCACACCCTCAATGCATCTCCTAATTTATTTTCAGCTGGAACCTGGTTGTCCCCACCAACTACCCTCAGAGGTTGCAACTCAACTTCATCACCTAGATTGCATCCGATAGGATTAACTTGAACTCCTTGGTTGTTCATTCTTCGCAAAGTTCGGTTCAACTCTGGATCGTAAGGAGTAACTTCACCCTCGCTCCATGTACTTGGCATACACTAGAGTCAAAACCTGAGAGAGACAAAAAGAAAAAGAAAAAGTAAAATTAGGAAATATTTGACTAAAGTTCAATAATGTAGTTAAAATTAATCTAAAGGCCAAATTCCCCGGCAGGGGCGCCAAAATTTGATACGCTCAAATTACACATCCCTAAAGAACCATAAACGATTGTTATCAAGTAAAGAACCCAACTTGTAGGTTGGGGTCAATCCCACGAGAAAAATGGTTTAGACTTAACTTTAACCAACAATTATATTCGTTTAGTCAAATTACTTCCAGAAACAAGTAATTAAAGGGGGGATTTGTGAAACAAATTGTAAGAATTTATTAAGTAATCAGTAAACAAAAGTCAATTTTGGTTGTTATCAAGATGAGAGAATTAACTAGGGTATACGTGTTCCCCACAAGCTCATAACGCAGTAATCCTAGTAATAGAAATCATTTGCTACAGTACTACATGCAAAGTGATAAGCTAGGTATCTCTAAATCTTTGGTACGGCATCTAGAGAATTTCACCCCGCAACTTGGTCCGGCTACGTGTGTATAATTTACTAACCCTTACATTTACCTCATATTAGACATCACATCAATGTTTGGCTTAGTGATTACTTCGCACCAATCGACACTAGATTATTAAATAGTATCACACTAAATCGATGTTGATAATTCTTTTCTTGTTGATTACCTCCTTGGTCCGGCAACTAGCAACAGGGCGAGTTCTAACGTTGCGCACCGTTATAAAGACTTTTAAATGAAAGAATTATCAATGAATGCAAAACACTATTCAAGAATTGCTTATTTATTATTCATACTTTGTTAATCGCTCATGGTTCCCACAACCCTAGTTGTGGAGTTTAATTACCCATAATCATATTAACACAATTCATTATTTTAGATGAAAGAATTATGAACTTACGTGATTGAGAATAACAAACCCGAAATTTCAACTTGAATTTCAAAACCAAAACCTTCAAAACCAACTTAGGAAATCAAGAATTGCTAGGTTTGAAAAAATAAAATCTAAAGTCACAAAGTAGAACTAAAGTAATGAAGTCTAACCCGCAAAAATAAGGTTTACATGCCCTATATATAGAAAAATAAGTCCTAACAAAATAAGGAAAACATGTTGGATTACGCGTCTTCATTCCACGAGACTAACTCATGGTCCGTCATGGATTTACTATCCGTGAGTCCCTTCCGTCACCCAGGACTTAGGCAATATTTTCAGCTTCCAAAACTCAACTTCTCTGAAGCAAATGACAGACCACCAATACGTACCATAGATTGATCTACGGTCCGTCAATCCTTCTCCGTAGCTCCACACTTAGAATCTTTAAAAATCAGGTACTAGAACTCTCACAGTATCGTTCTACGGATCAGCAGTACGGTCCATAGATCAATCTACGGACCGTCAATAGCCACCGTGGTTCCACACTTGGTCAGATTTCCCTGATTTGCCTTGCCTGCTGATCTACGATCACCATCTACAGAGCATAAATGGACCTACGGTCCGTAGATCACCTCCGTAGATGCCCTTTTTTGCACATCTTTCAGTTGTCTCTTTATTTCAGCTTCCAAACATATTTCCTGCAAAAACTCATAAAAACTAATACAAAAAGACCCTAGACACGCACAACTCTTAAGTGAAATGTATTAAAAATACTGTAAACTCACGTTATATCATTTGTCAGCGATGCCTGGATCACTGACTGCACAATCATCTCCTCAAGATCTGGCAACTCTCCACATATGCTCTCCTCCCTTATCTCAATATAATCCTCGTCGGTCTTTGCCTCTGTCTCCTCAGCTGCCATAACATCCCGATGTACCTCTCCGGTGGTAGCCAGAAGAATCTCAAAAGTCTCTAGGGCGTCCACATCATCTGCAGCCTCTAGTAGTGAAGTGAAGTCAGTAGACTTTAGATAGACTACGTCCTTCCTCAAATTTGCTACTTCGGCTTTCAAATCCATAACCTCGGAGGTCTCCCCCTATCTGCTCTCACAAGCCTCAACTTCGTGGTAAGAGTGTCAATAGAAGTCTAGAAGGGGGTCAATGCAGCAAGAATGGCATCTCTCAAGTCTGGTCACCCTCACGTCAACTGAATGGGCCAGGTGCCCCATCTTCAGGATTATCGCATGTGTAATCTTGGGTGGCTGGGAGGAGGTAGAGGCACCTGATGCCTGTGAAGTAGAATAAGTCAGAGAGATATATCTGAAGGCCTGGAGGCTGGAGTAGGCATAAATGCCTCTGCAGGTATCGAATCAATGTCCACCTCCGGGGATGTATCCACCGAAGCTGCTCTCCTCCTATTGGCCTCCTCTCGTGTATACTCGGCCTCAATACGCCGAATGTCGGTGGAAGAAGAAGGGGTAATCTCAATATCTCTCGTATCATCCTGGGCACTCCAGCACGCCGACAAAATTCTGTGATCAGGACTAGATATGGCAAAAAGGTTTGACTCTGCTTGGCCCTCATAGACATCTCTTGCTCTATAAAGAGTCTTAGGTTAATGCTCCTCCGGGATATGATCGACCTAAGGCAGGCCGCCTTCGAGTGGTGTAAGATGGACTCATTCTGGGATGGCCTGCTGGTGCAACTTCTCCTCGAGAATAGTCTTTAGCCTATCAGTCTTTAATCTATTTAGAAGTCTAGGGGAGGAGCTACTGGTGGCACCGGAGCCACAGGAGGTGCCGGAGTTGGCATTGAATATGCTGGTGTGGATACTGAAGGGACTCTAGCTTAGTGAGGGCGAGAACTAGCACGGAGCTCAGCCGGCTGGGACTGAAAGGGCTAGTCATCCTCATGCTCAGATAAAGCAGCCTGGGAGTCAGCATCCACTCTTTCAGATGTGGGCCTCTTGCCCTTGCTCTGACCTCCCATTGGAGGCTCATGCGTTCCCTTTTTGGGAGGGTTGGCTCCTCCTTCGTTTATAGTAATGCCCCGTGCTCTTTTTCGGTGTGGTATGTCAAGATTTGTCCTCGCCATATCTGTAAAACATCATAAAAGAGTTAGAAGCAATTCAAACAAAAGCACAGCAAAGCAGTTGCAGACAGACTCGCTGAACCAATCAGCGAGTCGCCGAATCTCTTTGGCAATCTAGATCGGGCTCGCCGAAAGGATTGGTTCAAAAATTTCAGAGAATTTTGGCATGTCGGCGATGGGAAGGGCCTTTCGGTGAATCACCGGCACTAATCAACAAGCAAGGACTAGCCCACCGAAAGTTGCAGTGCAATCAAGGTTCAGGGGTGCAGACAAAGGACGATAAAAGAGACCTTCAGTGAGTCACCGAGTGCACTCAGCGAACTCAGGATTCTCGCCAAAAGTTACAGAACCAAACTTCACATTTAGCATGAAATTAAAGGCGAGATGGGGAACTTCGGCAAACCGTCGAGTGGTTCGGCGAGCTAGACCCAGCTCGCCAAACGACCCAACGTGCCTACTTTCAACCCAACTTCTCGAACTCAACCCGGTAACCCCCAAAAACAAAATCAAAAAATGCACTTCTCTAATTAAGCTTAGAACCATTACACCCATGCCCCGGGGATACTCAGACTTCTACTAGTTTGGCCAAATTTGGCCATTTGACGACTTTTTCTCGTAAAAATTATGTCAACCACTCCATCATTGGGCAAAATACGTCATTTTCATCAATTTTAAGGCACGCAAAACTTGGGAAATAATCATTAAAGGCAATCAAGGCATGATATTCAAATTAAAACAGGCATTCTAGCATACGAACTCTATCAGAGGACTAGCACACAATCACTAAGACAAAATCAATTGCATAAGAGTACAAATTGCTAAAAGTAAACTCGGGGTTCAAAGAACCAACATTTGATGTCGATTAAATATTTTGAAATGCTAGGCGGCAAACTAATCCACTCCGAATACAAATCCGATGACTAAAATACTCTAAAATGCAAAAAGTATAGAAAATAATATACAGGTGTTAGTTTGGGAAGATTAAAAATGAGGGAAAGTGAAGGAGTTTGAAAGTTTAAATCTTTGGCCTTTAAAAATTGTCCAGTTCTTGCCCATTCTGCGACATTAGTCTTGCTCGTCGACCCAGTCGACGACATGTTGAGTTGGCACTTACCTCGCCGAGTTTTACAGGACCTCAAGTTATCGTGGGAGTCCAAACGAAAGACTAAGTCGTGATCGCCGACCTGGTCGGCAATTCGCCAAGTAGCTCCTGGGCTCGTCGAGTTTTACAGACTCTACTTTCAAATTGTCTTGAATCCAACGGCAGTCCAAGTTTAGCTCGCCGACCTCTTTGGCGATGCGCTGACAAGACCTTCAGCTCGCCAACCTGCACCTTTCAAACACTTTTCAAACTTTGACTTGCACAATCAACACAAAATTATCCAAACTTAAAAAGAAAGCAAATAAAACTTAGGTTGCCTCCTAAGCAGCGCCTTTATTAACGTCGCAGTACGATGCAAGTCCACGCTCAAACCTCATTCTTGGGGTTAGCCATAGTGTCACTAGGCAACCCCCCTTGTTTTTCAGGTTTAGATGAGATGAGATATGACCCATTTAGGTCTCCAACTGCTTGATCGATACTGACTTGGAGGTAACCGTCTAGCAAAGGGTCGACACATCTTCTTTTATTTCTTTCAAAATCTTGTCTGAGGCCTCAACTTTGTTGAGAATACGAGAAAGCATATCCTCCAACCGGCCACCTTCTGAATTATTGGGTTTGGCGTTCATGGGGAGGCGCATACCTATCTTTCTCCCCATCCTTCCAATTGGAATTTTGGTCCCTCCATTCTCTATCACGATCCTTCCATCCTTCATTCTTGTTCCAACCTTGGTTACCACTCGGCCTCGGGTAGTTTGAACGATAACCACCTCCTTAGTTGGCAAGGAAACTCAACTCCTCATTGTACAATGCCTCGAACTTGGCTTCTTCGGGATTCACACGCCCAACACCCATGGCATTGACACTCCGAGACCAGCTCCCATGACATTTTTAGACAAAATGTCAAGTTGTCATGATCTTGGCCATGTTTTGGTCCCTCTTATGGTCTTTCTCAAGCTGCTCCTTGGTCAATTTGCACGTGAGAGGAGAGACCTGATCTTCACGGGTGTACCAAGCCCGATTGATTGTAGTCATGCATCCAAGAGCTGAGTTGCTATCACATAAGGTTACTATATCAAATCTCCCAGAGAAAGTTGGTCAGCAACACCCTTATTTACCGAATCAAGGCTTCAGTAAAATACTGCAGCAACAAGTTATCGGGCAAACCATGAGTTAGGCATTGTAGATCTAACTTCTTGAATCGCACCCAAGTGTTATAAATTGGCTCACCCTCCAACGCTTAAAGCTCTGAATGTTGTCCCGAAGAGTCATCATCTTCGAAGGAGGAAAAAATCGCACTTAAAATGCGGTGACAAGCTCCTCCCACGAAGTGATTGATTCTCGTGGTAATTCAGCCAGCCACTTGCACACTTCCCACATTAGAGAAAATGGGAACAACTTCAACCAGACCGATTCTTGAGAGATATTCTTGAAGGAGAATGGTCCGCAAACATCAACAAAATTTCTAATGTGCTCATGGAGATCCTCATGAGCCAAACCACCAAATACCCCCTTCAATTGCAAGAGCTGCAACATAGTACTTGTAATATGGAACACATCGTACCCTTTAGCCGGAGGTAAGCGAATGACACCAATTCCACCCATAAGATGGGGGTCATTAGCAGTAGGTTCATGGACATCATTGAGGCTTTCGATGTCATCTTGGTGGCCTACTTAGCTGCCACTGCTTCCGTTTACACTCATACTTCCTGTTTCAAAACACAAACAACCAAACGAAAAATAAAGATCAAGTAAGTTCAACTATAATTAACAAGAACAAAATTCAACTTAACTAAAAATTCTCAACCAACACCATTCCCCGACAAAAGGGCCATTTTGATATCACGTACCAGGACACTTCATCCAATACTAAGTGCCAACGATCATTAGTTAGTAATATAACCCAACTAAGTGAGTTGAGGTCGAATCTCATAGGGAGCGGTTTGTGTTTGAGAATCAATAGACAAGTGAGAATATGCTCAAGTCAACCATAGGAATAGAAATTTATGAATAAAAAACATATCTCAAATTAAGGGTGACACAAGTGTCAAATACGAGGGGGTTTGATTGTAATTATCAACTACAACAGCAAATAACACGAAAATAACAATATCGAGATGGGTTCTTGGGATGTGATTCGATTATGGACTAATTTAGACAACAGGGTAATTGCAATTGTTAGTAAATAGTTGTAAATTAGTGAATAAGCTAGACTTTAATGGGGATAAACTTTCTCTCGAACAATCTATCCCGAATCAAGTTGGTTTCTCTCGAACACCAACAAGCAATCAATTAAGAACAACCTATGTTTTAGTCCATTCACTCTCTCGAGATGAATGTGTGGAAGAGGGTTTAGGATTCACTCTCTCGAGCTGAATCCATAACAACCCAATACCCACAGACCATCATTTCAATAACCTTTGTTTTAAAACCTCTCTCTCGAAAGCCAATAACACAAAGTTAGGATTGCATTTGCAACTATAACCCATTAATTTCAACCACAATTACTGAATGAAATCACTTATAAACAGCATTTACACTAACAATTAGCAATACCCAGCCATTAAATTAACCCATAATCACACCCCAAGAATTGGGTTTTACTTAAACATCATAAAAAGGTAGAAATCGTTACTGTCACACCCCAACCATAGGTGAGGCGGAAAAGCATCATATGAACACATGCTTTACAAGTGACCTATGATGAGAAAGTAAACTACTGTGCTGAGAGATTTACTAATGAGAAGCTTCATATTCAACACATGTCGACTAGCTAAACCGATACATGTGTTGTATATGAAGCTTCTCATTAGTAAATCTATCAGCGCAGTAGTTTACTTTCTTATCATAGGTCACTTGTAAAGCATGTGTTCATATGGTACTTATCTGCCTCACCTAGGGTAGAGGTGTGACAGTTACCAAATTGTGTTTTCATCAACTAGGTAAGATTAGTATTGTCTTTACAGAGGTTTAAGTTGAAGAATCTTCAAGACCCACTTCCAATTTCTCAAAAATGGAAATCTTCAAAGCTAAGGAAAATATTGTCTCAATACTCTTAGTTCAAAACTCTCTAAAAAATATGAAGAACTGATTCAATAATGAAAACTTCTTCAAACATCGATACTAAACTAAACATTCAAAAATGTATTTATAGTCGCCAAAAAAATGTTGCAAAGGACCATTGGGCGTAGTAAGTTGGGATCGCCGATCCACTCAGCGATCCGCCCTTTGGTCAATTCCATCTCCTTTTTGCTTTGGCCTTCAGTATCCTCGAGTTCTGTAACTTTGAGCGATCTAACACTACATCGCAGAACCGTTCGGTGACACGCTGACTGCTCCATCTATCACCAACTTGATTTTTTCCTTCAGGGCTTGGTGCACTGGAACTTAAGACGAGATCATGGCCATTTGGTGACTCGTCTAATGGGTTAGGCGATCATCAAGCCTTCTTTTCTTCGTTCTTTCAGCTGCCTTGTTCCTTTTCACTCATTAGTATCCATACTTTGTTCCTCAATCCAAATACCTGAAAATCAAGGATTTCCATCAGTTATTGGTACAAAATACGCATTTGAGGACACTAAATCTATTAAAATAAAGCCCCAAATGAGTCCAAATCGTGAACTTATCAAGTACCCTGTAATTTAATACTCATACTACATTTCTGCATCTTTTCTCATGAAACTCCTGGTACGAGCCACTCGAACTTAGCACTGAATCTCTCATGATCGTCACAGACTCGGATCATGGTGAGCTCCTAGCGTCTAGAGACTTGTTGTTTTCTTTATTTTTTACTGACTTGTATTTTGCATTTTGATTAGTTAGTTCTCTTTTACATATAGCGTTTCTATACTTAGTTCTTCTTGTACCGATGACACTAGGTCCGGAGATTTGATTCTTATGTTACTTTGTCGTTCTTAGTCATTTTAAGGCATCTTTTGTATATTGTGTATCATATTTACTTTTCTATTCTATGCCCCCTATTTTGTATCTTTATTCTTGTCTCCTCTTATTATTTATCATTATGTTCTTACCTTTCGTAAAATTTGGTTTTTTGGTTTACCTACTGAGAGGTTATGGTAAGCATCATCACTGTCCGATTTCGGGTCATGACATAGACTTTGCTTAGTTTCGTGTATATAATATGATAGGTATGATCTCAAACAAAAAGGTATATAAAATTATATTTGACTTCTCCTTTGTTGCTAATCTCATTCACTCTAAAATAGAAAAAATTATTTATTGTGCATTAACTGCAAAGTAAATGTGGACATGCCTGGTAGGTAGAGACCCTTTTAAGTTTCTCTATATAATTTGAGAAATTGGTTCACTTTTCTTCATTCCAGCCTTTGATTTATAATTTCTTACTTACTAAAACGTTCTTTTTGCTAATCGACTTCCTCCATAAGTCATCCCCCTCTTTGGATCCTTTTTTCCATCTCTGCTTTTGAAGAAAACATCATCAGTTTCTCTTATAAGCCCATTTTTATCTTTTTTTCATTTAACTAGATATCATTATATATAGATCTAAAATGGGGGATGATGATCGGGATATAGGTGGTATAGTAAGAAGTTGTAATATTAATAGACCTAACGATGTTGTACCTCCTAATTTATGTTTGAAGGCTTCTCCAAATGATGTTTAGAGTTCTTCTGACAAATTTTTAGCTCCTGACTTGACTAGTTTTAATGGTTTATCTAAAAAGTTTTCTTTAGATTTTCCAATCGCTCGTCAGGAAAATTCATATGATCAGGTTATTATCATGAACCAAAATAGTAACCAGCAATTGTACTTGCATTCCATTCAACCAGTTCAATTTATCCAACAAATCATTGTTCCTCAACCACTAACAACGGTAGCGTGTGTGCCACCGACAACTACAACACCACAAGAATGGATTAATTTACAACAACTCAATATAGGGGCTAACATTTATCCTAATTTCAATTTTTCCATGAAGACTCGTTTGACCCAAACTAGAACAAGGTAACCACTCACTTCATTACATTTTGTGTGTGTTCTAAATTTTGACTTTAGTACTTCTGATTTGAAATCAGGAACAATCAGTCGATAAGGCTTACCTATGAATTGTTGCAAGAGGAACTCAAAAATGACATATGGACATGGCGCAAGTATGGTCAGAAGCATATCAAAGGTTCCCTATTTCCGAGGTTTGCTCTCTTCACCATTTTTTTCATGTCTTAGAAAAAAATGGTATCAGATCTATGGATAATAAGAAACACAGTAAGAAACATACGAGTAGAAAATTAAACAAATTATATCCGGAATATAAACAACTTAATATCACAAAGACTGATAACGAAAAATTAGATCAATTAATAGATAGTATATCTAAAATAGAATATAAATATATTCCATATTTAAAAATACAATGAATAACAAGAATAACGAATATAGACAAAAACTTAATGAAATAATTATAGAAAAACGACAAGAATTAGAACATAGGCAAAATAGACTTAACAATAATATATTCGTAGGAATTTGTCACAAATCTATAATAGCACAAAGAAAGACTATTTTATATCTAGAAATACAAATAAATAACTTAGAATATAAACTACAACATAATTTATAAATGA
>JAJONQ010000240.1:0-82917 GCA_036250385.1 Solanum microdontum | reverse complement strand
TATATATATATATATATATATATATATATATATATATCATGTAGGATTAGATATTACAGTTTTCATTGTTTATATTAAGTTAATCACGTATTGAAACTTTTACCTACCTAAATTAATAAATCATCATTCATATTTTTTTTGAAATTTCATCTAAAACATATCACATGTAATGGTGGATGTATTCATTCTTCAATTTAAATAAATGAATGCCTAAAAAGCAAATATCACATGTAGTGTGAAATGCTTTCTTGAATGGCGATATGAAGAGGATGGTCGATGCCATACTTTGAGTTCCTCTTAAAGAAATCTTTTGATGGAAAAGAAAATATTTAGAAAATAACATTATAGAAGTGGTACAATTTCCTATAAAACATAAACAGATCTACTGGGAGTAATATACTCCCTCTGTCCCTAATTACTTATCCACTTTTGAATTGACACACCTATTAAGGAAACAATAATTGATATAGTAAGTTTATCATTTTACCTCTATTAATTATGAAGTGGATGAATTAAAAACTTAGGATATTCAAGAAGTTCTACATTTCTCAAAGTAATTAATCAAGGGTATAATAGGTAAAAATAAATTGTCCTTTCTTGATTTGTCAAAATTGACAAGTAATTAGGGACAACTAAAAAAGGAAAAGTGGACAAATAATTAGGGACAGTAGCATTAGGTAGGTTGATCCTTTTATATCATCTTGATGGGATATATACCTAAAACATTTACTAAAGAAACAAAAAAATATGTGGCTTATTGAACTTTTAAACATTTTTAAAAATAGTCTCATAAAACATTTATTTTTAATTGCCTGCTAAAAATTACTATAAAATTAATATTGCAAAATTAAGGGAGGAAAATCGATGGACCGATCGATGGGAAACCGACTCAATCAATCAGTTTTTGTCTTTTTTGTTTTTAAATTTGTTTAAGAAAAACGGTGGAATTTAAAAAAGGAACTGATAGATGCTTTCAGATTATTTTTTAAATAAAAATGTGCGGTAAATTATATAAAAATATTTAAAAAAGAAAATCAACACCGTCCCTTAGTTTTTAAATTATTATTTTTTACAAAAATTGAGGGAGTCCGTTGGTTTTTAAAGTGAAAAGCTGTCGTAGAATAAAAATGATTAAAATATTTTTCAAAGAGTATTTATGGTTGAGCGGTAGAATTGTTCAATGTTATAGTAAGTATTTGGATTTAAGTCCGAGTAGCTACATTTTTATGTATATTCATGAAAAATCAACCCAATTTGGTGTTCTTTTCTTAAAGTTTTATGTTGGTATTTTAATTTATTGAAATCGGTGAGCTTGATCGACTGTTCCTCAGTTTTAGTCAATTGAATTCGTCGATTTCGTAAAACTAACCCGGGTCAAACATGTTTTGTAAAATTTGGGTTTGACGTCATTTTTAAAACATTGACCAAGTCTTAATTTTGACTCAATTTTAAGTAGTAAATGTTGTTGACACTCAATTTTGCTCCTCCCACAATATAATTTAATTATTGAGCTTCTTTAATTTCAAAGAATCTGAAATAATTAGCTTCTATAAATTCAAAATATTTTCAGGTTATTTTAAAATTATTTTATCATTTTTAAATAATATATTTGTTTCTATATAATTATATATATAAAATTACTTCCTTCTATAAATATTTGAAAATCATCTCAATGGATTTTGTTTTTTTTATCTAAATATTTTATTAATTAGTTTAATTTAATTAATAAATTATATTTTTGAATTAATTAGTTCATAGTTAAATTAATTATTATATTTTACTAAGATTAAGAAGCCCGTTAATTAATTTTCTTTACAACGCCACCGAGTTTGCTAAAATCCAAGTTTCGAGTAAAAAGTTATGCTCTTTTTAGTGAAGCTCTGTCGGGTATACCATGAACGATGGACCTAGTCGACGGATGGTAGTCCAAACGACGGTTCGTCAGTCTCGTAGTAGATGGCATTCGACAGTTCTTAAGTCAGGAGTTATTGGGTCTTTTCCCAATTGTTTTAACTCAATACTATGTCGTTTTGCTCTCTAATAGAAGCCTATATATTGATTTTTAACCCCCAAATTACCCAAACCCAATTCATCCTCTCAAATTCTCAAAGGAAGATCAAGCACTTCCTCTCAAATATTTCTCTCTCTAGAAGTTGAAGAAGAAGTTTGGGTTTCAAGATCAATCCTCCAAATCCTCCATTGCTTTTAAGCTTTTGGCATCAAGGTATGATAGTTTTCATCTATGGATTCCTTCCATTCATGGAGTTCCCAACATCTCCTATTTTCAAAGTTTGAAATCCCCAATTGTGTTAGGGTTTTCTTCAATTGCCATGAGTTCTCTTGATTAATGATTTAAATGATTGAATTATGATCTCTTGTGCATGAATTGATGAAATACTATGATTTTATGATGTTTGCCCTATGAATCCATGAAATCCCCATATTTTTCTAAGTTATGAGCATATAATGTGGGTCTTGCATTATGAAAGAAGAGTTTTATAAAATCAAGCATGAATTGGTAGAATTACATGAATTTATGATGAAATCCATGTCTAATACATGTTTTCTAGATGTTGATGATTGAAAGTGGGTTTTGAACATTGAAAAGTGAATTATGGAATTATGCATGTTCTTATGAAGTCTATGAAAATGTTTAAGGATCATTTGAGAGTGAAGTATCAATGATGATGTTGTTGTTGTGTTGTTGAAAGGATTTTCTCATATACACATGAAAGCATGAATGTGAAAGGTTTTCTCACATAGTAAAGGGTTCTACGGTTGAAAGGTCTTCTCACCTAAATGAATCAAAGATAAAGTGCTATTCTAATGAAACCTAGCTTGGATTGGTTATTGAATGATACCTTTCCATGGATGACTTGTGACCTAGCTTTAATTAGCAAGATGACGTGCACTTCCATGGATAATAAGAACTAGTAAGAAATGACTATTCCGTGGGATTTATGCTTAGCACTGGGAGGATATTGAGATGGAAGCTCTCCCGTTAGTAGAGGTTGGGTTTCTAGAAGCAATCTCCTTATCCCTTACCTATGATGATTGTCTAGATAGACATTAGCTAGTGGATCCAGTTAAACTAGAAGTTCATGGTTCTACCTTGGCAAGTAGGACAACCCTTTTCGGTGTGGGAGACACTGGGGAATCATGTTATAGCACACATGGTCTCTATGTCGGTTAAGACTACTTCCCACAATGATATCAAACTAAGGTTACTTCAAGAATTATCTCACATGTGTTCAAAGGTTTTAAATGATGTTATCTTTCATTGACCATATTTTATGACTCATGTTTTCTAACCCTTTTATGTCATGTTTTAGCTTGGTCATTGCATGTCATGAAATATCCTCTTTTAGCATGATTTAAATGTTTATATGCATGACTATCATACTTGATACATATTTTCATACTCTGGCCTACATTTCCCCAAATGTAGGGTCCGACAGTCAGGGTTCTCAGTTTCGTGGCTAGAGGTTGACCTGGTCCTGATCGAGCAACTAGTAGTCCTATCTATCCACCTCTCCAGACAGATTTCGAGCTATGGTGAGTCCTCATGATTCGAGGATGGATTTTCATTATTTCAGTTTTCTTTCTCATTTTCAGTTTTGTATATGATGTATGGGCTAGGCCCAATTTCATTCTATTGCATTAGATGAGTATTGAGACAAAGTGTTTAGACTACCGCTTTACTTTTATAAAATGTTTTGGACTTGAAATGTTGTTCTTTATCTCTTTTCATTCTATTCTTATGTTATGAATGCTAAGTGGCTTGTATGGGGCCTCTTAGGGTCCTATACGCCATGTTATGCCTAGGGGTACCTTGGGTCGTGACATGATATGCTTATATTTCATATTTTCTTGAAATTTAATTTACTTGTATATAAAATCAACAAGTGCTAACATATTCAAATATTCAAGAATGAGATGTTGCACTTTGACCTATTATGTCATTGTTTGAGGGTATATAAGATGATAGATTCAAGTACATCATCACTCTAATAGAATAAGACATCAGATTTGAGTCCTGGTGCACTATCATAATTTAATGTTGGGTTTAAGTCCCATCGAATTATGGCCTAACATGCCTTCTTATGAATAAGATATTATGTTCAAGTCCAAACGTACTATTTTGATGATGTAACGATAATTCTGAACAAAAAATTTATTTGATGAAAAATCATAAAAGATTTTCCCACTTGATTTTCTCCATTCCCTAAAATGAAAGTTGCAGAAGTACATGATAAGTCTCTAAGACGACAACAATTATTGTGGTTGTACAAACAAACATGGAGGTTATAAAAAAAAATAAAATAATAATAGTCATCATTTTGGTAAGGGAAAAGGCTCAAATATGCCATCGAACTTTCAGAAAAGGCTCATTTATGCCATCCGTTAAAAGTTTGGCTCATCTATGCCATTACTGTTTAAGAAAAGGCTCATTCATGCCATTATTTTTTAACAGTGGTTTTGCAAAACCATTTTTTACACGTGGCCAATTATAATTCGGCCATGTCATTATTATTTTTATAAAAAAAAATTCAAAATTTTGAATAAAAATTGAATTATAATTCGGTCACGTCATTATTATTTTTTTAATTCAATTTTTGTTCAGAATTTTGATTTTTTTTATAAAAAAATTAATGATGTGGCTGAATTATAATTGGCCACGTGTAAAAAATGGTTTTGCAAAAATTGAATTAAAAAAAAAATAATGACGTGGCCGAATTATAATTCAATTTTTGTTCAAAATTTTGACTTTTTTTATTAAAAAAATTAATGACGTGTCCGAATTATAATTGGTCACGTGTAAAAAATGGTTTTGCAAAACCACTGTTAAAAAATAATGGCATGAATGAGCCTTTTCTTAAATGGTAATGGCATAGATGAGCCAAACTTTTAACGAATGACATAAATGAGCCTTTTCTGAAAGTTCAATGGCATATTTGAGCCTTTTCCCTTTTGGTAAAACTGAAGAAAACTATGGGTCTCTAAATAGTCTTTCAAAATGTGAATGTAATTTTTATTGGGATTTATACAATTTTGATGATTGAGAAAGAAAGATGAAACATGTCAGTCAATATGGCCCACATGTACATTGTCACAAGCATTTGAATTTGGAAAAACTTTTAAAATGAATAAATACAAGAGTGCAGAAATCAATAAATTGATAATGCTAATTTCGTGATAGAACTCAAGGAAAGAAACAAGTGATAAATTGAAGATAAAGAATCAATGAGTTTGATTGGAATAAGGAGTCTAAAGAGGATATGGGTTTAAATTGAAGAATGAGTCTCTCTTGAAGTGGAAGCCTTCAAGTGCTACAAGCGGATTGACGGAACATATCGAAGAACCATATCCTTTTACAAAGTTTATGTGTTAGGAGTTTTTCTTTGTCATTGAATGTCGATATAATCTTAGTTCAGTAAGTTATAAACTGAATTAGGAAACACATACCTTGAGAAGTTTGTGATGAAGTCTAGGATTTAGAGTTAGTTCCTAGGATTGCAAGAGTTGTAATCTGAATTCGTTACTTAAAGTTTAGGAATTAGTGATTAGTTCCTAAGATTGCAAGAATTTTAGTCTAAATTCATAAATTGAAGCTAAGGAATTAGAGTTAGTTCCGTAGGTTATGAAGTTTGTAATCTTAAATTGTTAAGATTTAGTGATTTAGTGAAGTTGAAGTTAAATTTTGTAGGGGTACATGTCATAATTTTTTACATCTTTTGAGACGAGTGTTTTTCACGTAAAAATATTGTGTTATTTACTCTTTGCTCTTGTTGTTTCATTGTAACACGTTAGACAACCTGTTTCACTCATAAGCGAATCTAGGATAAATTACTAGGGCGTGCTGACCATCAATTTTGGTCAGCAAATGATATGAGAGGTCATTAGATACATGGTTGTTGTGTGACCTAATAATTTGATAAATTTATATATTTTCCATCAAAATAAAGAAATATAAATTGGTGGTGCACTGAACCTTTCAAAAGTGATGTTGAGGTTTGTCATATAAATATTGTAAATTTCAAAGCATGACAACGAACTTCTAATGAACAATTATGAAGCATGTATATATGAATATAGTCTATTCCATGAAGAGAATGTAACTTGTAATAAACATCTTGAATGCTCGATCATTCATGAAAGTGAATGTGTCAAGAGATGATTAAAATTATTAATATGGATATACTCATGTATGATTTAATAAATACCACAACTCACCTCTACGGGATGTTTGAGAGAAATAATAAAATTTTATTTTGGTATAGATAGTCATTGGTCAAGTGCTTTTAATATATTAGAAATATTGTGGTATGTTTTATTATGAACTTTCAAAAGATCTAAAGAAAAATATAATAATTCTTGGCCGCACAATTTTTTTTATTAATTATGTATCTTTCTATGTTAAAAAAAATATTTTGTGAGGTATTGAAAAAAAGAGAGGCGATGCTAATGACAAAAGTAAATCAAGAAACAAGTTTTGCCTGCAATAATTTTGATCATGACAATTAGGAGTGTCAAATGGGTGGGTTATGTTGAAATTAGAGATATTAAAATGAGTTGAAATAAAAATTGGGTTGAGTTTTGACCCGCCCAAGTTTAGTCTTGGCTCAAAAGGGTCAGACTCAAATAGGATAAAAATTGGTCAGGTCATGACCCACCCGATTTGACCCGCTTAATCTCAATAATTTTAACATATTATTATTTAACTTTTAAAACCAGAATTTTAATTTTTGCTCAAGTTTTTTTTAAAAGTTACAAATTGATAGATAAATCCTATAAGATATAAAATAGGTAGTAGTTTATACCTTCAATAGGGAACATACATTATATCAATGGAAATAAAGAGTCTTAAAATGGGTTAAAATTGGAGATTAAATTGGGTTCAATTGAGGATTTTCTTAAAATAAGTTAAGGCTTGAATGGGTTGAGATTCAACCCAATTGAAATTATGTTGAGACCAACCCTTAAAATTTTTGATGGGTTGAACGAGTTACCTATATTTGGGCTCATTTTGACACCCCTAATAACAATGATGATATAAATTTCTATTGAAAAAGATGTTCACCCTACATATAGTGTATGAAATATGTGGTAGTAACCAAAATAAATAATGAGCTTTGATGAACTAATGTGCTACTAATCAAAGAAATAAAATTGCTCATGATATTGAAATAGTAGGAAGTCTCAAAAGAAACTTTTTAATTTTGAAAGAAATAAATTATTATATTGAGGCCATAAAATATGAAAAGATTTAAAATCTTCATATTACTATATTCACAATGGGTAATAAATATTTATGTAAAAGATTATTCATTTTTTCATGTTGTTTGTGGTACATAATTATGGGTATGATGATGGAATCACATGCAAAGTAAACTTGTAAACTAGAAGTTTACTAAAATAAATATTATTTGGCATGACCGATTAACCATCCCCGTTCAAATATGTTACGAAAATAATTGAAAATTCATGTAGTTATATACTGGAGAAATAATAATTCTTTTAAGAATCTCTATTGTCTTTTGTTCTCATGATGAAATTGTCATTGTACAAGTTAAGATTGAGATTGTATCTCCTGAATTTTTGAAATATACAAAAATATAAATATCGGACCATCCACCCGACATGTGGACCATTTATTATTATATGATTGTGATTGATGCATCTATTTTATGGTCACATGTGCTTTGTGATCAATTTGCGATTTCATTTTTGCAAAGGTTTTTTTTTTCTCGATTTGTTAAATTAAGAGCATATTTCAAATTATAAAATTATATTCATGATGTTGGTTTATATCCAAGTGGTTTAAGAAGAAATTATATGCCTCTAACTATAATTAAATTATTGGTTATGAGAACAAACTCTCAAAATAAATTTCGTATGAGACGTGTTATTAAAAATATAACAACATGTGTATGTATTATGCTATTTCCCCTATCACAATTGGTTCAACGTCAGGAACCAAATAATTCTCATCTATAAATTTAGATGTGGTATATTATTTAATTGTTTCATCACTATACAATGCACAAAGATGAGTCCCCAAATAATATTCGGTGAATGTTAGATTCTCTAACCTTAGAGGAAGAGATGATAAACAACTGAAAAATAAGTTATAGATAATGAATTATTATTAGTATGATCATTATTCAAACAATAATTTAAGTTAGTTGTTAGACACATTTTGTAACCTCCCTCCTTAGAAAGAGCTAAATTTAGAAAGCGCTAAATTGGAAATAGCTAAATTGAGAATTTTGAAAGCTATGCTTAAGTTGTGAGTTTTGGGTTAACTTCAAATGATCATAACTTTTGGTACAAGATAATTTAGGAGCCCCATAAGATATAGAATGAAAGGTCTTGGAATCCTCTTTCCAACGTCACCGAGTTTGCTAAATTTTTAGTTCGGATGAGGGAGATATGCCCATTTGAAGTTAGCCTGTCCAGTTAAGAAAAGTTACCCAAATTAATGAGGGGTATTTTGGTGTTTTCCTTACCCCTTCAACATTAAACGTTTTTAGTGATATTTTAGGGGTAAAAAATGATTTGGGTCAGTTTTCACAATCCAAATTTACGCTTAGGGTTTTGAGAGGAGTTCAAGAAGAGGAAAATAAGGAGAAAAAGAAGAACGATCAAGATTTCTTGCGAATTGAGAATTTGTTTCGCCAAATCGAGGTATGTAAGTTTTCATAGTGTTTGGTTCATTCACCCACACAATAATCATGCTTTACATATTTGAATTTCATCCATAAGATTTGGAATGTTGAGTTCTTGATGAATTCTTGATGAGTGTTCTCGAAGTGTTGCTTTCGTTCTTGAAGTTATGATTGTTTGGTTGAGTTCTTGAGTAAAGGACCTAGTTAATGAGCTTTGTTCTTTAGGGTTTTCGAGTAGATTTTCATGTAAATAAGTTGAGTAAATGAATCTAAAAGGGTTGGGAAGAAACCATTCGATTGTAGGCAAATTAGGGTAAAAAAACGAGAGAACAAAATTCGTTGGTTTTTTTGGGCAGGGGCTAGCGCGCCACGCCAGCAGTGCGCTAGAAGTGACCTTCTGAAGTTTGAGGGCTAGTGCCCCACGCCAGTCAGTGCGCTAAGGTCGCCTGCCCTATCCAATTTTCAGTTGTTTGCTCCGTTCTAGTTCCTTTAAGGTGTACCTTTACTCTTTTCTTATTCTAACCACTTTAAACTACATTTTAACATCGAGAGATCATTCATAACATGAATCATAACCCTTGAATTCATAATTCAAATTCAAGGTAGAGTTAAGAGTAAAGTCTTGAGAGTTCTTTCGAGCCATTTTGAGAAGTCTTTTACAATCTTTTAAAATTTCTTTTAAGACTTGCGTACTTGAGTTTGAGGATGAGGAGAGTTAAGTTTCATTTTTAAAAGTGAATATATGGGAACTAACTATTCCCAAGACTAAATGTTTTTACAGTTAAAATGAGGGGAAATACCGATTTCTGAAGGAATTTATGAGGAGTTTGAGTACTATCTCTTTTAAGAGAAATCTTTTAAGTAATAATCTCAAAATTGAGGTTGAATAAATGTTTTTAAACATATGAGCTAAGTTATATTTTGGGAGAAGTATTGAGCACCGATATGGGGACGAGTTTAGATAACTCAAAGTCCTCATAAACCATGTAGCCAACGTGGGTAGAAAGGGTCATACTTTTTAGATGATTCCTTATTGCTTTTTAAGCATAGCTTAGTGGATCCACTTAGTTGAGGATGTCTTGTACTCCGGCAAGGTATAGGACAGTTCTAGCAGCGTGGGTGAGATCCTGTATCATCACATAGCTCATAGTGATGGTTGTCGGTAAGCGAATCTCCCAAACAGATTTATTTTGTATCTTTACATATAAACTGAGTTATTATTGTAACACCTTGTATCCTAGAAAGACCAACTTTTCAGAAGTTGCAGGTGCCACCAACGGGTGCCACCTATGGATCGTAGGTCAGACCACGGGCTGTGGTTCAGGTCTGTCGATTATGGCCTTCAGGTCCGAGTCCAGACGCCATTCGACGATAGACCAGGATGGACCGTCGGTTAGGCTCGTTGGTGGCCCCGACAACTTTGAAGTCAGGGGTCGTTCGGTCTTTTCCCCTATGCATTGGACACCTAAACTATGTCGTTTAACCCCTAAACTACGTAGTTTTGGTCAGTTTTAGCCTATTAACTTAATCAGAACCTACCCTAGTCAATTCATTCTCTAAGAAATCGATCAAACCAAGCGAAAGAAGAGAGAAAGCATCGACCATACCCTTTCTAAGAACGCAACAAGTTTTCCTCAATTCCAGGCTTGGAATCGCAATATTTCTCCATGGAATTCGTCACTAGATATGTGGGATTTCACTAGTGGATTTCTTTCATCCACTAGGCCCCTAGAATTTAATCAGATTCTTGATTCCCTTCATATTATCTTGACCTAGGATTTCTTGAATGTTAGAAATTGTTGTGATTTAGTTGTTAGAACATTCCTAATTAGATTTTTCATATTGTTATAACATTGTTGCCTAGTTCCTTGCATGAAATTCAGAACCATAGTTGTGTAGATTCGTTTAGTTCATGAATTACACTAGCTAGGTAGATAAACAAATATACATGCCTTAATTTTCAAATGTTTCATTATCAGTACTTAATGTTGCATTTTCAGTTAGCATGTCAGAACAGTGAGCTATCCATGATATTTTAGTTATGTTGTATTGTACATATATTCAGTTGGGAGTAGTCTTAACATCGAGTTGGACTAGGGTCAGTCACACTCATAGTCACAGAACTACGTGCCTTCTTATGTTTGTAAGTCCCCAATGTGGGCATTATATTTAGTTATCACGCCAGTCATGCCTTTATACCCTTGGCAAGGTATATTGGATCCTCTCGATGGGGCATATACATCAGACTACAAATTTAGCTCATGTGGTTTTATGTTGGCTATTAGTAGCTCCCACAGTTAAATTCTAGTGTATTTGACCAGGTTCCCAGTTACATTTCAGTATTTAGTTTCCACATGTTTTGTACTTGGTCATTACATTCAGTTCAATTCATTTCAGTATATTTCAGTATTTCCATCATGTTCAAATTAATTTATTGATCAGTATGCTTTATTCAGTTGTGTATATATTGTTCAACTTTATCCTATTCTGCATGCTCAATACCCTTCAAGTAATTATGCATACTCTGCGCTATATCTATTCGTGATGTAGTTTCAAGTCCTCAGCATTCAAATCACGTGTAGATCGGTTCCCGATCCGTATTCAGCAGTATCAGTGGTGAGTCCTCATTCTTCGAGGATGATAGACATGTTCTTTATATTTTAGTTTTTCATTTTAGTTTTAGTTTTACTAGAGTTAGCTGGGGTATGTCCCAGCATCTCTAGTCAGTTAGAGGCTTATTTCAGATGTAGAAAAATTCAACTTTAGCATTTGAGTTATAGTTCAGTGTTTTAAACTCTATTCCAGTATTTATATATTCAGACTTAGATCGGGTATTCCCCATCATTTAGTTTATCTCATATTTTTAGCTTCCACACAATATTTGTTTAAGTATGCTTATGATATGCCAGTTCAGGGTTAGCTTAGGGTCATTCGTGATTCTAGGTCCCGTGCTTACGTCAAGGGGTAGCCTCGGGGTGTGACACACTTGGTATCAGAGCATTAGGTTTAAGTTTCCTAGGATTTTGAAAAGCCGCATTAAGTAGAGTCCTTTTCATGGGTGTGAAGTTCACCACATCTAATGAGAGGGAGGCTGATGAGTCCACAAATTGGACTCATTTAGAGATTTATTTTGATAGAAATAGTGCCCTCAAATTCTTATTTTGTCTCAATATTTGATGAAAACTCTTAAGTTTCAGGTATTTGAAGTTTTAGTGAAAGCATGGACACTTAGGCGCAAAAAGGAACAAAAAGGCTGAAAAGACCGAAGAAGCTGAAGCCTGAGCATCGCCAAGCACACTTGGCGATTCGCCAAAGGGATTCACTCCGCCCATTGTTCTAGTACGCGAAGCCCTGAATGAGAAGGATAAAAAAGGCGATGAAAGGAGCAATCAACGCTTCACCGAATATTTCTGCAAAGTAGTACTATACCGCCCAATGGTCCAGATCGTGAAGATGCTGAAGGCAATCATGAAACTACGATGAAACAAAAGAAGGGTGAGTCGCCGAGTCATTCAGCCACATCGACTAACCTCGCCGAAAGATTCGCTAGCACTATTTTATGAAGTCTATATATACTAAACTTATTATTAAATTTTAGGAGTGAAATTATTATTATAATTTTCAGAATAGAATAGTACTTTTTTGGGATATTTTTCTCTCAAGTTTGGAGAGGGTTTTGTGGGAGACGTGAAGAAAGAAGGATTTATCTTCCCAAGTTGGTAGTGGGTTTTCTCCATTCTTCTTCCTTTGCTTAAATCAATGTTTAATTTCTTATACCCATTTGATTTTAGTATCATTTTAGGTGTATTTTGTTATTTCTTGATGTGTGGCTAAAAACCCCATTCTTGGGGTGTGATTTAGCAATTATGTGTTGATATTGTTGTTGGGTCTTGCTTGCTGATAGGTTAGATGTATTTTAATGGGATTTCACCTAGTGGTTGTGGTTTAATTTAATGGGTTTGTAGTTGCAAATACAAAACCACCCATGTGTTTTCGGCTTGCCTGAGAGGGAGGTCGCAAAACCAAGACCACTAGACTGATGGCCTAAGAAGTGGGTCGACATGAGGTTCAACCCGAGAGGGTGAGTCCTAGTCCCATATCCTAACACTCAGCTCGAAAGAGTGAGTGAGGTAAGGCATAGGTTGACCTTCATGCGGCAAATGGGTGTCCGAGAGGAACCCATTTGAAACGGGATAAGTTCCTCGAGAGGGAAGTTATTTCCATCTAAAGCTTAGCCTAGTCACTATTATCTTGCAAATTTCCTATTGAAAGCATGTACCCAACCATTTAACTCAACTTGTATAGCGATCACACCCCAAGAACTTTCTCCCATACTTGATTTTATTGTTATTTTTGTTGTTTTTACTACCTGTGACAAAACCCCCAAATCGATATTTGACACTTTTTTGTCACCCCCTTTAATTTAATATGTTTTTAATTGTTAATGTCTTTAGCTATGACTAATTAGAGCTAAATTTTATTTTTCTATTAATTCTCAAAAACACTCCCTTGGGACACGACCCCAACCTTTTGTTGGGTTACTATATTATCGACAATCGTAGACACTCGTACCGTAGGTTAGTGTCGTTGGTCACAATAAGCATCAAAATGACACCGCTGCTGGGGAGTGGTGTTACTTGAGAATTCTTAGTTTAGTAAAATTTTTGTTCTTCTTTGTTGTAGTTCACTTACTTAATTTTTAGTTTAGTTTTGCTTGTTTGTGTATTGAAACATGAAAGATGAGTAAGAATGGTAATTATGGGTACCAAATGGGCCAAGTTCTATCTTCTCTCTACCCAGATCCAAAAAAGGGGTGGCCTCATGAAAATGAGGCAAACCTCACTAATGGAACTTGAGTGAGGAGTTGCGTCGTGCCACGACGTTAAATAAGGCGCTTCTTGGGAGGCAAACCAAGGTTTTACCGCTTTATTTTTTCTTTAAGAAATAATGGTGTGTTGTTTGTCTAGGTCGAAGTACGGAAAGTGAGTGAAAAGTGAAAATTGGTGAGCTAAAGGTCCAGTCAGCGAATCGCCGAAGTGGTCGGCGAGCCCGACGTGGACCGCCGTTGGACTCAAAATTATTTGAAAGTGGAGTCTGTAAAACTCGGCGAGACTAGGAGCAAATTGGCGAGTCGCCGATCAGGTCGGCGACCCTGATTTAATACGCTATTTGGACCTCCACTTTAATTGGAGGTCCTGTAAAACTCAGCGAGGTAAGTGCCTACTCGACGTGTCGTCGAGTGGGTCGGTGAGCATGACTAATGTAGCCGAATGGGCGAGAAATGGACGTTTTTTTTAAAAGGCCAAAGGTTTAAACTTTCAAACTCTTCACTTTCCCTCACTTTTGAACTTCTCAAGCTCACACCCGCACTTTAAGTTCTATATTTTTCCATTTCTAGTAGTAATTTAGTCATTGATTTGTGCTCGGATTGGGATTACTTTGCCTCCTATCATTTCAGTCTTTATTATTCGGCATCTAAGATTGGTTTCCCGAACCCCGCATGTATTTTTGAGAATTTGAACTCTTATGCAAATGATTCTATCTTATTGATGTGTGCTGGGCCTCTCTGATAAGATTAAGTTGCTTGAATGCCTGTTTTAATTCGAAAATCTTGCCCATAGTATTTATATTGTTAAAATCCCATATTTTTGTGCCTTAAAATCGGTTAAATCTTGTGGGGTTGTGCTTGCATGCTGTTGAGTCTAGAAGGAAGAAGTCTGAGTATCCTGAAGATATGGTAAATACCAATATTGTCATGCCACCCCAGAAAAGAGCATATGGTATCACTATAAATGAAGGGGGTTCAAATCCTCCAAAGAAGGGCAGACAAGAACCTCCACCTGGAGATAAAAGCAAGGATATGAGGGCCTTACTGAGATAGAGGAGGCCATGGTAGATGCTGCTGGCTCCTAGTGGATCTGGTACTGCTGGTCCTTCTGAGGTGAACCGGGTACAGAGGCCCGAGTCCAGACTTATGCACCGGGCACTGATGCCCATATAAATGGAGCGACTGCATAGACATGATCCCCTCTTTACCTCCCTCTCTGTCTTACTTTATTTTACTTTTAGATATTTTCATTTGCATTTGAGGGAAAATACTTTTAATTGTGGTGGGGGTGAGGCCCACACCTTTTGTGTGCTACTCGTGCTTTGTGCTGATATTTGGGTTGTTCTATTTTAAATTATGTTAAATATTGCTTTCTGTGGATGTTTGAGCATGTGGCTCCGTTTATTTTTAATTGCAAAATGATTTTGACCCTTAATTATTCTCATGTACCTTAAGCTGTTTATAAGCATAAGCTATATTCTTACCTTGCTGCATCAACACACAACCTAAGCCGACTCTGGATGCATCACATTAGATCACATAACCTTCTGAACCTCTGGTAGAGTCAAAACATGAGTTGTAGTCAACCTAGTTTTCAGTTCTTCGAAGCTCATCTCACAATCATCTGACCACTGGAACTTAACCTTTTTCTAAGTTAACTTAGTCAATCGAGAAGTTATGGATGAAAATCCTTCCATGAACCTTTTATAATAATCAACCAAACCCAAGAAACTTCTGATATCTGTAGGATAGGTAGTAGGTATGGGCCATTTTTTCACTGCTTTTATTTTCTGGGAATCCACTCGGATCCCTTCACTAGACATAATATGCCCAAGGAAAGCAACAGATTGCAACCAAAACTCACACTTGCTAAACTTAGCGAATAACTGACGATCTTTGAGAGTTTGCAGGACAACCCTCAATTGATTCATATGTTCTTCCTCATTCCTAGAGTAAATGAGGATATCATCAATAAAGACGATAACAAACAAGTCCAAATACTTCTTGAACACTGTGTTCATCAAATCCATGAAAGTTGCAGGAGTATTGGTTAGTCCAAATGAAATAACTAAAAATTCATAATGACCAAACCGAGTTCTGAAGGCTAATTTAGGAATGTCACTATCTTTGACTCTAAGCTGATGATAGCCGGATATGAGGTCTATCTTCGAGAAATGACTAGCACCCTTAAGTTGGTCAAACAAGTCATCAATCCTGGGGATAGGAAATTTATTCTTGATTTAGACCTTGTTCAACTGCCTATAGTCAATGCTCATTCTGAGGGAACCATCCTTCTTTTTCATGAATAATAATGGTGCACCCTATAGGGAAATATTGGGTCTGATGAAACCCTTATCTAAAAGGTCCTTCAACTGCTCTTTCAATTCCTTAAGCTCAGCTGGAGCCATTATGTAAGGAGGAATAGAAATAGGTTGTGTATCTGGAAGGAGATCAATTCCAAAGTCGATTTCCCTTTAGGGAGGAATCCAAGAAAATCTTCTGGAAACAGTTCTGGGAACTCATTAACTTCTGGAACTGACTCAAGTGTTGGGGTTTTGGAACTTGAATCCTTAACCCAAACTAGATGATAGATATATCCCTTAGAAATCATCTTTCTAACCTTAAGGTAAGAAATGAATTGATCCATAGGCGCTAAGCTACTACCCTTCCATTCTAAGATTGGTTCGTCTCGAAACTGAAAATGAACAATCCTAGTTCTACAATCGACTGAGGAATAACATGAATGTAACCAATACATGCCTAGAATGATATCGAAGTCTACCATTTCTAACTCTACAAGATCTGCTGAGGTGACTTTCTGGGAGACTCAGACAGGGCAATTTCTGTATATCGTTCTAGCTACAACTGGGTCACCGACTAGAGTAAACACTGAGAAGGGTCTTGAGAGATTTTCTAGACTAACCTCAAAGTTTATTGCTATATAGGGAGTTAGAAAAGACAAAGTAGCCCATGTTGTCTTTCTACTGAGTGAACCATATGTGAGCCACATCCTTAAGCTGGTAGGATTCCAATTCCACCCTATCATTACCAATCACTTGCATCACTAATTCTATTAGTAGGAACTGGAACCTGATGATTGTTCTGGTTGGTCATACTCTGAGCCAAAAGCTGAATCGCATTCCGAAACTCTACGTTCGAAACTTCATGGTCTGGGACTATAGGAAATGCGTTAGCATTGCGTGCATTAGCATTCCATGCGTAAGCTCTACATAGAGGCATAATCTTATGTGCGTAACGATGGATTAGAATGAGGAAACTGGATCATACCTCACGCATGATAAGAGTAACAAAGAGAGTGAAGTTATCCTAAAATACTTCATAGCCTCCCTCTCATCATATGTGGTACACTTCACGCCCATGAAAAGTACTTTACTTTAGTGAGGGTTTTCAGACATCATAGGACTCTTAAACCTAATGCTCTGATACTAAGTTTTTCACGCCCCAAAGCTACCTCCAAGAAGCAGACACAGGACCTAGGATCACGAGTGACCCCACGCTAACCCTACTGCCTATCATTAGCATACTGAATAAACTGAATTAGGAAAATACTGTGCGGAAGCTAAATCATGAGGTAAACTGAAATGATGGGGAATACCCATTCTAAGTCTGAATATATATATATATAAATAGAGAAAAGTTTAAGATACTAAAATAAAACTTAAGTGCTAAACTGAATCTAACTATGTTTGAAATAGGCCTCTAACTGACTAGCAGTGCTTGGACATGCCCCTATCTAAATCTACCAAAACTGAAACTAAAGACTAAAAATAGAAAAGAAACATGTCTGTCATCATCGAAGAGTGAGGACTCATAACTGATGCTGCTGAGCTGAAGATCGGGAACCGATCGATGCGTGATCTGAAAGCTGAGGACCTTAACCTACATCATGAGAAGATGTAGTGTAGAGTATGCATCTCTACTTGAAAGGTACTAACATGCAGTATAGAGTAATGAACATATAACTGAGTAATGACATGAGATAAGCATGATACTAAACTGAGAATGCTGAATATGAAATAGCTTAATGCAATGACCAAGTTTATAACATGCTGAGAAAGAAATCAGACTATAACTGATAACATGGTCAATGCAATAGATTCTGACTGTAAGGGAGCTACTAATAACCGACATTAAACCACATGAGCTAAATGTGGAGTCCGATGTATATGCCCCATCGAGAGGACCCAATATACCCTTCTAGAGGTATAGAGGTATGACTGGTGTGATCACTAAAATGATGCCCACAGAGGGGACTTACAACCTACGGGGCACGTAGTTCTGGACTTGAGGGTGACTGACCCTAGTCCACTCGGTATTAAACTTCTCCCAATTGATTATGTAATTAACAAATTATGTCTGAATTTCTAAAATACTGGATAGCTCAAAAACTGACATGCTAACTGAAAATGCAACATTAATGTACTGATAATGAAACATTCAAATCTGAGACATGTATATCTGAAATATCTAATCTAGCATGTGTGATTCATGAACTTAAAAAACTACATAGCTAAGGTTCTGAGGTTATGCATGAATCTGGGCAAAATAATATTACTACATGATAATCTGATTTGGATCATTCTAACAGCTAAAACCCAACAATTTCTAACATTCAAGAAACCGTAGGTCTAGATAATATTAAGGGAATAAAGATTCTGACTGAAATCTAGGGACCTAATGGGTGAAAGGAACTCACTAGTGAAATCCCACATATGTGGTGATGAATTTCACGGAGAAATATTTTGATTTTGGGTTGGAACTGATGAAAACCTTGCTGCATTTTTGAAAGCTTTGGTCGACTCTTTCTCCTCTCCGGTTCTAAGTTTGATTGATTATTTCGAAAAAGAATTGACTAGGGTAGGTTCTAATTAGTTTACTGGGCTAAAAATGACCAAAACTACATAGTTTAGGGGTCTAATACATACGGAAAAGACCAAACTACCCCTGAATTAAAAACTGTTGGGGCTGCCACGACGGATGAGACCAATAGACAAGACCAACGGATTGTGGAAGAACCGACGGTCCGTGCTATTCAACCATTATTTGGCGACTAAAACTTGAAAATTGGGGGTCTGAAACACTGCTTAGACCACGGACCCTGGTCTGACCTACGGTCCGCAGGTCCAGACTTGGCCAAAATTTCTGGGCTTTCTGGGGAGGAGCTATAGGTGGCCATCCACGGACCACCAGCATGGGCCGTGGGTCACCCTACGGTCCGTATGTGGCAACCATGGGTTGCACCTTTGACTTTTGAAAATTTGCATTTTGGTAGTTCTATCATACAGGGTGTTACATGTAGGTCCTTACAAGATCTTGAAAAGGATTGGTAAAGTGGCTTATGAGTTAGAGCTTCCACAGAACTAGCAACAATCCATCTAGTCTTTCACATTTCCTTGTTGAAGAAATGTGTTGGTGATCAAGCATCCATAGTGCCATTAGAAAGTGTGGTTGTGAAGGATAGTCTCACTTATGAATATGTGTCAGTTGAAATTCTTAATCGTCAGGTTCGAAGGTTGAGAAACAAAGAAGTTGCTTCAGTTAAGGTTTTTTGGAGGAGTAAGTCCATAGAGGGAGCTACTTGGGAAGAAGAAGCAGCCATAAAGGCCAAGTATCCTCATCTCTTTCCTTTCGATTCCATTTCAGCTTGAGGTAATATTTCCTCGCCAGTCTCTCAGTTTAATCTTGCATGAATTCAGCCTTAGTGTCTTGTTCCTTAATTTATACTTACTTTTTTAGCGTATTTGCATATTCTTGGAACTTAGTTCAGTCAGATTTTAGTTTCCAGTACTCAGTGGAAGGGATTTCATCTCTTTTCCTCCATATTCGGCTACTTTAGTCTTCATTCGAGGATAAATGTTCCCAAGGGGGAGATAATGTAACACCCCGTATCCTTGAAAGACCAACCAACAGACTTTTCAGAAGTTGCAGGTTCCATCGACGGGTTCCACCTACGGATCGTATGGGGACCCACGGACTATAGGTGGGGTCTGTGGTTGGCCACCTGTAACTCCCTCCCCAGAAACCCGGAAAATACAGCCAAGGACGACCCATGGTCAGACCATGGGTGGTGGTTCAGGTCTGAGCCCCAGACGCCATTCGACGACTAACCAGGACGGACTGTTGGTCCATCCATGGTCCGTCGGTCAGGCCCATCGGTTGCCCAGACAACTTTTAAGTCAGGGATCGTTTGGTCTTTTCCCCTATGCATTGGAAACCTAAATTACATCGTTTAACCCCTAAACTACATAGATTTAGTCAGTTTTAGCCTAGTAACTTAATTAGAACCTACCCTAGTCAATTCATTTTCCAAGAAATCGATCAAACCAAGCAAAAGAAGAGTGAAAGCACTGACCAAACCCTCTCCAAGAATGCAACAAGTTTTCCTCAGTTCCATCCCCAAAATCGAAAAATTTCTCCGTGGAATTTGTCACCAGGTATGTGGGATTTCACTAGTGGATTCCTTTCATCCACTAGGTCCCTAGAATTCAGTCAGATTCTTGATTCCCTTCATATTATCTAGACCTAGGGTTTCTTCAATGTTAGAAATTGTTGTGATTTAGTTGTTAGAACATTCCTAATAAAATTTTTCATGTTGTTGTAACATTATTGCCTTGTTCCTTGCATGAAATTCAGAACACTAGTTCTGTAGATTCGTTTAGTTTATGAATTAAATTAGCTAGGACAGATAAACATCTATACATGCCTTAGTTTCTTATGTTTCATTATCAGTACTTAATGTTGCATTTTCAGTTAGCATGTTAGAACAATGAGCTATCCATTATATATCAGTTATGTTGTATTGTACAAATATTCAGTTGGGATTTCACTGATACATCCACAATCTGTGAGTTCTTGAGAATGAATCCTCCAGAATTCATAGGTTCAAATGTCACTAAGGATCTAGAGAACTTTGTGGAGGAGATGTAGAAGGTGTTTGAGGTTTTGCATATTTCTTATGCTAACCATATGGAGTTAGCTGCATACCAATTCAACGGTGTGCTAGGATCTGATATGACCAATGGAAAAAGAGCAGGGCTGAAGGGGCACCAATTGTGAGCTGAACAATGTCTAAAAGTACCTTCATGGGGTATTTCTTTTCCCGCGAGCTCAAAGAGGAAAAGGTAATATAATTTCTCACTCTTAAACAGGAGTCCATGAGTGTGCATGAGTACAACCTCAAGTTCACCCAGCTGTATTGTTATGCTCTGGAGATAGTTGCTGATATAAGAAGCAAGATCAGTCTATTTGTATATGGGTTGTCTTGCTTGTTAATCAAAGAGGGTAAGACAACTATTTTGATAGGAGAGATAGACATAGCAAGGCTCATGATCCATGTCTAGCAGGTTACGAAGACAAGTTGAAAGATAGATAAGAGTTCTGCAGTATGAGGACAAAGAAAATAGGTAATGAGTCTGGACAACAAATTATCGAGAATGCCAACTGGTCATCTGTTTAGCAAAGGCCAACTAGGCCTGCTGCATCATCAACTAGTGTACCTGCACCAAATCGTAGAAGTGACTTCAGAAATTGGAATTCGCTGAACTTCAGAGCTTGACCTACTCAATCTCAAGGTAGTGTGGCACAAGTGGCCAACTAGACCCCTACATGTTCTAAGTTTTGTAAGAGTCACCCAGGAGTGCATTGTGATGGTTCTAATGGCTGTTTCAAGTATGGTTATAAAGTTCACTTCATGAGAGGGTGCTCTAAGAACATACAGGGTAAAAGTAATGGGCTCAAAATAGCTCAATCTTTTTCAGCGACTCCAGAAGAAAGAGTTACACCTATAGGAGATACTTCAGGGACAGGCAGAGGAGTAAACCATCTATATGCTATTACCAGTCACCAAGAGCAGGATAATTCAGTAGATGTTGTCACTAGTATGATCAAAGTATTTACTTTTGATGTATATGCATTACTTGATTCAGGTGCGAGTTTATCCTTTGTGACTCCATATATAGCTACGAGGTTTGATATCCTTCCTAAACGAGTTCTTGAGCCCTTCAGTATTTCTGCACCTGTTAGTAAGTCTATTCTAGCCAAGAGAGTTTATCGTGATTGTGTCATCTCTATCAATCACAAGGACACCATGGCTAACTTAGTTGATCTATACATGATAGACTTTGATGTTATTGTAGGTAAGGATTGGTTTCATATCTGTTATGCCTCAGTTGATTGTAAAACTCGAGTAGCAAGGTTTCAATATCCTAATGAGTCGGTTATAGAGTAGAGGAGTAGTTCAGCACTGCCTAAGGGTTGTTTAATTTCATACCTTAAGGCCAACAAGTTAGTCTCTAAGGGTTGCATCTATCACTTAGTTCAAGTTAATGACTCTAGTGTTGAGGCACCGCCTATTCAGTCAGTTCCAAGTGTGAGTGAGGTTCCAGAGGCCTTTCCAAATGATCTTCCTGGAGTCCCTCTTGAGAGAGATATAGACTTCGACATAGACATTCTTCCCGATACTCGACATATCTCCATTCTGCCATGTAGAATGACTCTAGCTGAGTTAAAAGTGTAGTTGAAAGATCTTCTTTATAAGGGTTTTATTTGACCTAGTGTTTCACCTTGAGGCGCTCTGGCCTTATTTGTGAGGATGAAAAATGGTTCTCTTAGGATGTGTATTGACTACCGCCAATTGAACAAGGTCACTATCAAGAATAACATCCACTTCTGAGAATTGTTGATCTTTTCAATCAACTCCAGGTTTCCACTTGGTTTTCTAAGATAGACCTTAGATCAGGTTATCATTAATTCATAGTGATATAAATTGATATCTTGAAGACAACATTGAGGACCCATTATGGTCATTATGAGTTTCTTGTTATGTGTTTTGGTTTGATTAATGCTTCTGCGGCGTTGATGGACCTTATGAATAGAGTGTTTAAGCCATATTTTGACATGTTTGTTATCGTGTTTATTGATGACATCCTGATATATTAGAGGAGTGAAGAGGATCATGCTAGTCATCTCATAATAGTTCTCCATATTCTCAAATATAAGGAGTTGTATGCCATATTTTCTAAGTGTGAGTCTTTGCTTGAGTCTTTGGAATTCTTAGGCCACATTGTATCCGGTGAAGGGATCTGAGTTGACACTCAAAAGATTGAAGTACTGTAGAACTGGCCTATACCCACATCTCCAACTGATATTAGATGTTTCTTGGGATTGGCTAGTTACAATAGGAGGCTTGTCGGAGGGTTTCATTTATTTCATCTCACTTGACAAAGTTGAATTAGAAAACAATTATGTTTCAATTGTCTGCAGCTTGTGAGAAAAGCTTTCAGGAATTGAAAATATGGTTGACTACTGCTCAAGTGTTGACCCTACTGGAGGATACATAAGGCTTTGTTGTTTATCGTGATGAGTCCAGAGTTGCTCTTGGTTGTGTACAGATTTAGAATGGCAATGTTATAGCCTATGCCTCTAGACAACTTAAGATTCACGAGAAGAATTAGCCAACTCATGATCTTGAGTTGGATGTTGTAGTATTTGCTTTGAAAATATAACGTCACTATCTCTATGGTGTTCATGTAGATGCGTTCACTGATCACAAGAGTCTCCAGTATGTTTTCAGTCAAAAATAGCTTAATCTTAGTCAGAGGAGGTGGTTGGAGTCACTCAAAGATTACGTCATGAGTATTCTCTATCACCCAGGTAAGGCTAATGTTGTTGATGGTTTGAGTAGGTTATCTATGGGTAGTATTGCCCATGTTGAGGTAGGCAAGAAAGAATTGGACAAAGATGCGCACATGCTTGCGCGTTTGGGAGTATGGTTGTTAAATTTCAATTAAGGTGGAGTGGTGGTGATGAATGAGGCAGAATCATCACTACTGTCTGAGGTGAAGGAGAAAAAAGACCAAGACCCCATTTTGATTGAATTAAATGTGAATGTTCATAAACAAAAGGTGATGGATTTTGAACAAGGGGGAGATTGTCTGTTGAGGTATCAAAGTAGATTGATTTCGAGTGACAAAGGTGGAGGAGCTCCAAAAGAGGATTATAGAGAAAGCTCTTAGTTCTAGATATTCAATCCATCCCGGCTCCACAAAGATGTACCATTACTTGAGCTAAGTGTATTGGTGGAGTAGTATGAAGAGATGTATTGGAGATTTTGTTGCCAAGTGTCGAAATTGCCAAAAAGTCAAGGTGGAGAACCAAAGGCCCATTGTTGTGGCTCAGACTATAGATATTCCTGGAATGCAAGTTGGAGATGATCAATATGGATTTCATTACTAGTTTGTCACGATCTCGGAGGCAACATGATTTGATTTGGGTGATTATTGATAGGATGACTAAATGAACCCATTTCTTACTGGTAAAGACTACTTTTTCGGCAGAAGATTATGACATGCTATAATCAAGAGATAGTCCAACTTCATGGAGTTACTGTGTCAATCATTTTAGATAGAGTCACACAATTCACCGTAAAATTCTAAAAGTCTTTTAAGAAAGGTTTGGGTTCGAAGGTAAATTTGAGTATTGCTTTCCATCCTCATAGCGTACGATTTAGACTTTAGAGGATATGTTGAGAGCTTTTGTGATCAATTTCAAAGGAAATTGGGATGATCACTTACCTCTCGTAGAGTTTGCTTACAACAATATCTATCACTCTAGCATCCAGATAGCTCCTTATGAGTCTCCTTATGGGAGAAGATATAGATCTCCTATTGTATGGTTCGTGGTTGGTGAAGTTGAGTTGATAGGAACAAATTTGGTTCATCAAGCCATGGAGAAAGTGATTATTATTCAGGAGAGGTTGAAAACAGCGCAAAGTCGTCATGAATCCTATACAAATGTTAGGAGAAGAGACTTAGAGTTTGAGGTAGATGATTGGTTTTACTTGAAGGTTTCACCCATGAAAGTTTTTATGAGATTTGGTAACAAGGGGAAACTTAGTCCCCGGTACATTGGTCCTTACAGGATATCCGAGAGGATTGGACATGTACCTTATGAGTTGGAGCTACCGTCAGAGTTATTAGCGGTCTATTCGGTATTCCACATTTCTATGTTGAAAATTCTATGGCCGATCTTTCACTTGTTATACCTACTAAGAATATTGATATAAAGGACAACCTATCTTATGATGAGGTACCCGTTCAAATTCTTGACCGACAGATTGGCAAATTGAGAACCAAAGATGTGGAATCAGTCAAAGTCCTATGGAGGAATCAATTTGTTAAGGAATATACTTGGGAAACTGAGGAGGATATGAAGAAGATATACCACATCTCTTCCCTTATGGAGAAATTCCTGACCAAGGTAATGACTCTTGTTAGAAAATTGATTCCTAATACTAAGAAAGACAAAAACTAGTAGATTACTAAAGAAATAAGATAAGCTGAAGAAGAACTTCATTATTCTTATTACCGGAATGGAAATAAATTTACATGATGGTCTAGCAATTTCCTAAAATAACTCTAACAAATGGAGAGATAATGATAAGCCTAAAAAACACTGCTAGAGAGCTAATCAAATAGTAAAAGAGAAGCAGTGAACTCCCTAGGTGTGGTTGGCAGTAAGAACAATTTCTAGCCAGAGCATATGTAACACCTCGTTCTTAGAAAGAGCTAATTTTAGAAAGAGCTAATTTGAGATTTGTGCAAGTTAGTCTTAAATTGTGAGTTTTGGGTCAACTTCAAACGACCATAACTTTAAGTACAAGAAGAGTTAGGTGGTCCATAAGGTATCAAATGAAAGATCTCTGAATCCTCTTTCCAATGCTACCGAGTTTGCTAAATTCCTCGTTCGGATGAGGGAGATATGTCCATTTGAGTTCAGCCTGTCTGATTAAGGATAGTTCATTCGAATTAAGGATGGGTATTTTGGTCTTTTCCTTACCCCCATTAGCCTTAAGTGTGTTTTTCACCCAATTAGGGGTCAAATCTGATTAAAATCAGTTTACACCCAGTCTAAAAGCATTTAAGAAACTAGGGCTAACTTCAAGAAGAGAAAAAAGGAGAAAAATTTCAAGCGTTCAAGATTCTTGCGAGCTTTGAGGATTGTCGCCAAGAATTTGATTATTTTGAGGTATGTAATCTTTCATAGTGATGGGTTCGTTCACCCTCACACCAATCATGAGTTTTTTGATTAACAATCATCAATGAATTCTGTGTATTGAAGTTCTTGATGAGTTCTCTTAAATGTTTAGTTCTTAAATCTTTACTATTGGAGTTTGATGAGTTCTTGAGGTGAGGGTTTGAGTTTGCGGGTTGTTCATGAGGAGATTTGCATAGATTTTTGTTTAATTATATTGGGTATACAAATCAAAGAGAGTTTTGAAGTAATCAGTCAATTCTAGGTGAGTTAGGGCCAAAAATTGAGGAGAAAAATTTATCAAAATTTTCTTGAAAAAGGACGGGGGCGCCTCGCCCTCGATACACCAGAAGGCCTGGCATGGGGCGCTAGGAGTGCACTAGAAACCAGCCACAGTAAGGGGAGGCCTAGTGCGGCGCGCCACCCCTGCGCCACAAAGTGTCATGCCAATTTTCTTCTTTGTTTTTGTTCCGCACTTGTTCCTTTGAGTCGAGCTTTCATTCCTTTCTTAATCCTAACTATTTAAACCTTTATCAATCATCAAGAGATCATATATATCATGAATCATAACTCTTTAATTCAAATTTCAAATTCAAGAACAGATTATGAGTCAAGTTTGAGGGAATCTTTCGAGTCATTTTGAGAAGTCTTTTTACAAACTTTAAAAACTTGTTTTAAGACTTGTGTACTTCAGTATGAGGATGATGAGAGTTGAATTCATGTTTTTAAAATAAATATAATGGAACTAAGTATTTCCAAGATTCAACATTTTTACATTTAAACTGAGAGGAAACTTCGATTTCAAAATAACTTCATGAGGAGTTTTGAGCACTATCTCTTATAAGAGAACCTTTTGAGTAATAATCTCAAAGTTTGAGGATGAGGAGACGTTTTTGAACATATGTTCTAACTTGATGCTTGTTATGCCTAAGTTTATTGTAGAACTCAAGTAGTTAAGTTCCAGTTTCCTAATGAGATGGTTTTAGTGGAGGAGTAGTTTAGCAGTGCCTAAGGGTCATTTTATTTCGTACCTTAAGGCTAGAAATTTAGTTTCCAAGGGGTGCATCTATCACTTAGTCTGAGTTAATGACTCTAGTGTTGAGACACCACCTATTCAGTGAGTTCCAGTCGTGAGTGAGTTTCCTGAGGTCTTGCCAAATGATCTTTTTAGATTCCGTCCTGAGAGAAAAATATCTTTTGCTATGGATATTCATCTTGATACTCAATCTATTTCTATTCCTCCATATAGAATGAGTCTAGAGGAGTTTATAAAGGTTTTATTCGATCCAATGTCTTACCTTGGGGCGCTCCAGTCTTATTTTTGAGGAAGAAAGATAGTTCTCCTAGGATGTGTATTGATTAACTCCATTGAACTAAGTTACTATAAAGAATAAGTAGTCCCTTATGAGAATGGGTGATCTATTTGATCAACTTGAGGGTGCCACTTGCTTTTCTACGATAGACCTTAGATCTGGTTATCAACAGTTGAGAGTAAGAGAAAGTGACATCCCAAAGACAACATTCAGGACCCTCTATGGTCATTATGAGTTTCTAGTTATGTCTTTTGGCTTGACTAATGCTCCTTCAACGTTCATGGATATATGAACAGAGTGTTTAAGACTTATGTTGACATGTTTGTTATTGTTTTATTGATGATATTTTGATTTATTCCAGGAATGAGGAGGATAATGCTAGTCATCTCAGAATAGTTCTCCAAACTCTAAAGGATAGAGAGTTGTATGGTTAATTTTCCAAGTGCAAATTTTGGCTTGAGTCAGTGGTGTTCTTAGGCCACATCTCAGAAGATTTTGGTAGTGCAGAACTGACCCAGATCCACATCTCCAACTGATATTAAAAGTTTCTTAGGAATGGCTGGTTACTATAGGAGGTTTGTCGATGGGTTTTCATCTATTTAATTCCCATTGACAAAGTTGACATAGAAGACAACAAAGTTCCAATGGTTGAAGTTTGTGAGAAAAGCTTTTGGGAATTGAAAACGTGGTTGACTACTGCCAGTGTTTACCTTAACGGAGGGTACATAAGTCTTTGTGGTGTATTGTTATGCGTCTAAAGTTGGACTAGGTTGTGTACTGATGTATAATGGCAAGGTTATAACTTATGCATCCAGACAACTTTAGATGCACGAGAAGAATTATCCAACCAATGATCTAGAGTTGGCTGCTGTAGTGTTTTCTTTAAAAATATGGCGTCACTATCTCTATGGTGTTCATGTTGATCTGTTCGCCGATCACAAAAGTCTTCAGTATGTATTCAGTCATTAAGAGCTTAATCTTAGACAGATGAGGTGGTTAGAGTTACTCAAGGATTATGACATGAGTATTCTATATCACCAAGTAAGGCTAATGTTGTTGCTGATGCTTTGAGCAGACTGTCTATGGGTAGTACTGCCTATGTTGAGGAAGGTAAGAAAGAGTTAGCCAAAGATGTGAAAGGACTTGTACGATTGTGAGTCCGATTAATGGATTCCAATAATGGTGGTGTGGTCGTGACAAATGGGGCTGAATCATCACGAGTGTCCGAAGTGAAAGAGAAACATGATCAAGGGTCCTGCTTTGCTTGAATTGAAGGCAAATGTTCATAAATAGAAAGTGGTGGCTTTTGAACAAGGGGGAGATGGTGTGTTGATGTATCAAGGCAGATTGTGTGTACCAAAGGTGAATGGACTCCAAGAGAGGAACATGGAGGAAGCTCATAGCTCCAGATACTCTATTCATCCTTGTTCCACAAAGATGTATCGTGACTTGAGAGAAGTCTGTTGGTGGACTAGTATGAAGATGTGTATTGGGGAGTTCGTTGCTAAGTTGCCAAATTGCCAACAAGTCAAGGTAGAGCACCAGAGTGGTATGGCTCAGAACATAGATCTTTCGAAATGGAAGTGGCAGATGATCAATATGGATTTCATTACTGGCTTATCGTGGTCTCGTAGGCAACATGATTCAATTTAGGCGATTGTAGATCGAAAGACTAAATCAGCCCATTTCTTGCTGGTAAATACTACCTATTTAGTAAAAGATTATTCTAGATTATATATTCAAGAGGTAGTCATACTTCATGGAGTTCCGATGTCCACCAGAGGTGCTCAATTCACCACACAATTCTGGAAGTCTTTTGAGAAATGTTTGGGTTCAAAGGTAAATTTGTGTACTACTTTCCACCCTTAGATTGATGGTCAAGAAAAGCGCACAATTCAAACTCTAGAGGATATGTTGAGGGACTGTATGATCAATTTCAAGGGTAATTGGAATGATCGCTTACCTCTCACCGAGTTTGCTTACAACAACAGTTATCACTCTAGTGTCCAAATGGCTCCTTATGAGTCTTTGTATGGGAAAAGATGTAGATCTCTTATTTGATGGTTTGAGGTTGGTGAATCTTGGTTGATAGGACCAGACTTGGATCATCAAGCTATGGAGAAAGTGAAGATCATTCAATAAAGGTTGAAAATAGCACAAAGTCATTAGAAATCCCATACCGATGTTAGGAGAAGAGATTTGGCGTATGAGGTGGACGATTGGGTTTTTTGAAGGTTTCATCCATGAAGGGTGTTATGAGGTTTGGCAAGATAGGGAAGCTTAGACCTTGGTATATTTGTCCTTACAAGTTATCCTAGAGGATAGCTAATGTAGGTTATGAATTGGAGCTACCGCCAGAGTTAGCAGCAGTCTATCCGGTATTCCACATTTCAACATTGAATAAGTGTATGGGCAATCCTTCACTTATTATACCTACTGAAAATATTGGTATTAAGGACATCCTATCTTACGAGGAGGTATTCGTTGAAGTACTTGATCGTCAAGTTCGAAAGTTGAGAACCAAGGAGGTAACATCAGTCAAGGTCTTATGGAGTAATCAGTTTGTTGAGGAAGCCACTTAGGAGGTTGAGGAGGATATGAAGAAGAGATACCCACATCTCTTTCAAGGTAATGACTTTTTGTAAAATACTCTTTAATTTGATATGCTATGTTGTGTTAAATTGCATGTTGGGTGTTTGAGCTGGTTGTTAGATATGGTCACTCTTAGTTCTACTTAGAGTAATCTCATTTGAGGACGAATGTTACCGAGGGGGATATATTGTAACACCTCGGTCTTAGAAAGAGCTAATTTTAGAAAGAACCAAATTGTAAACAACTAATTTGAGATTTGTGCAGGTTAGTCTTAGTTTGTGAGTTTCGGGTCAACTTCAAACGACCACAACGCTAGGTGGTCCATAAGGTATCAAATGAAATATCCCTAAATCCTCTTTCCAACGCCACCGAGTTTGCTAAATTCCGAGTTCTGATAAGGGAGATATGCATGTTTGAGTTTAGGCTGTCCGATTAAGAAAAGTTCATCCGAATTAAGGAGGGTTATTTTGGTCTTTTCCTTACCCCATTAGCCTTAAGCGTGTTTGTCACCCAATTAGGGGTCAAAGGTGATTAAAATAAGCTTACACCTAAGTCTAAAAGAGTTAAAAAAACTATGGCAAAGTTCAAGAAGCGAAAAAGGGAGAAAAGCTTCAAGCGTTCAAGATTCGTACGAGCTATGAGGATTGTCGCCATGAATTCAATTCTTTCAAGGTATGTAAGCTTTCATAGTGCTGGGTTTTTTACCTTCACACCAATCATGAGTTTCTTGATTAAAAATCATCCACGAAATATGTGTATTGAAGTTCTTATTGAGTTTTCTTAAAAGTTTTGTTCTTCACTCTTTACTATTGGAGTTTGATTTGTTCCTGAGGCAATGGTTTGAGTATGAGGTTGTTCTTGAAGAGATATGAGTAGATTTTTTTTATTTAAGTTGGGTATACGAATCTAAGTGAGTTTGGAAGAAATCAATTGATTCTAGGTGAATTAGGGCCAACAATCCAGAAGAAAAATTTGTCAGAATTTTCTGGAAAAGGGCTGGGGCACCGTGCCCCTGATGAGCTAGCATGCTGGGTGTGGGGCGCAGCAGTGCACCAAAAACCAGCCCCAGTAAGGGGAGGCCTGGTGCAGACTCCACCCTTGCGCCACAATGCGACAAACCACTTTTCTTCTTCATTTTCGTTCCGCACTTGTTCCTTTGAGTCGAGCTTTCATTCATTTCTTAATCCTAACTATTTAAACCTTTATTAATCATCGAGAGATCATATATATCATGAATCAGAACTCTTGAATTTACATTTCAAAATCAATAAAAGATTAAGAGTCAAGTTTTAGAGAACCTTTCGAGTCATTTTGAGAAGTCTTTTTACAAACTTTAAAAACTTGTTTTAAGACTAGAGTACTTCAGTATGAGGATGAGGAGAGTTGAATTTATGTTTTTAAATTAATATAAGGGAACTAAGTATTCCTAATAGTAAATGTTTTTACATTTAATTTGAGAGGAAGCTTCGATTTCTAAATGAGTTCATGAGGAGTTTTGAGCACTATCTCTTTTATGAGAACCTTTTGAGTAATAATCTCAAAGTTTGAGGATGAGGAACTATTTTTAAACATATGAACATAAGTTATATTATTGGGAGTACTATTGAGCATCAATTTAGTGGCTAGTTCAAGCAACTCGAAGTCCTCATAAACTATATATGCCAACATGGGCAAAAAGGGTCATACTTTTTAGATGATTCCTTATTGCTTTCAAAGCATAGATTAGTGGATCCACTTAGTTGAGGATGTCTTATACACCAACAAGGCATAGGACAATTCTGCCAGTGTGGGCGAGATGATGTATCATCACATAGCTCATAGTGATTGTTGTCGGTTAGAAAATCTCCCAAATAAGACTAAAAGAGTTATTATTACTTTTTAAATACATTGAGTTATTATCTACTATTTTAAAAGCATTCTTTATAATGCATCTCTATTGTTTCTTTTATATTTTACTAAGTTGAGTATTTTTGAATTTTAGTATCCTTGAGTTGAGTTGAGTTGAGTTGAGGTGAGGGGAGTATGTTCTTCCTTTTCATTAGTTCAAGCTTATGCCTGTGTTTTAGAGTTCTCCTTGCATGTTCATACATTCCATGTACTGATGCCATTTGGCCTGCATCTTTAATGATGTAGATACAGGTAACCAGGGTCATCAACAGATGCTCTGTTGATACCATTTGCGGTTCCAAAGTCACTTTGGTGAGCCTCCTTGCTTTCGGAGTGTGTCTTGGCTCAATTATTTTTATGCTTTATTTGACACTATTATGAGTCATAGACATTGATAGTCTCAGTTCTATTTCAGAATTTTTTGTGGATGTTTTAATGTTCTTTATTTAAAAAAGATTACTTCAGTAATAAGTAGTTTAGCCCATTACTATTAATCTTAGCTTCTGCATTGTTTAGTACTCAATGTTGCCAGGCCAAGGGTTTGCTGTCACGCCCCGAGGCTACACCTTGGACCTAACTGGCACTCAAGAACCATTGTTGGCCCCAAACAAGCCCTTGGCCTGGCTCAACTCTCAGCGGAAGACTTACTCAACAGTAAATGAACCTCAAATGTAATTCAACTCATAACAACATCATTACTAAAATACAACTTCTCATTTAAGTTTGAAATACTCAATAACATAATTGTTCAACTCAAGTCTCTAAACAACACAAAGGAAATGGAAAAGACTTCTCAACTACGACTGTCCATGAAGCTTCTAATAACTATGATAGATGTCAGTAAAGGATCCATGACATCTTAATAAGACTTAAAATAAAAGTTGAATCATGTGAGCTATAACATGGAATCCGGCGTCTACCTCATATTGAAAGGGGTGTCCTACTTGCCAAGGTAAGGAACATAACTTTTAGCTTACGTGGATCCATTAGCTAATGTCTATTTAAGACAATCATCCTATGTGGGCACATAGGTATGGCATATGGAGACTACTACTAGAAACCCAGCCTCTAGCTATAGGAGAGCTTCCATCTAAATATCCTCTCGATGTTAAGCATAAATCCCACAAAATAGTCATTATTCTTAATTTGTCTTATCATTAAGAGGCATGGGTAATCACCGCTTGCCTTATCATCTATGGAAGGCACATCAAGTAGCCAATCCAATCTAGGTTTCGATAGAATAGCTCCTAAATCTTGATTCAAAGTTTAGTTGAGAAAAACTTTCAACTTTAAGAATCATTTGTGTGAGAAATCCTTTCACATTCACAACAACAACATGGATGATTTAATTTCAAAGCAACATAAATCATTTTTCATGAATTTCATAAAGAGCATGTATATATTCATAAATTCATCTTTCATAGTTCAAAAGCTTCTCCATATGGTCATAGTCTAGAAATTTCACATGGGTTCATGAGAATTCAACTTATAAACATGCATTTACTTCAATTCATGCATAAAGTGACATAAAACAATCAATTAGATCATAATTGAAAAGAATCCATGCAGTTGAGTAAAAACCCAAACTTCCATTGTAGATTCTAGTTTGTAAAATTGGAGAATTTAGGAACCTTATGGAGGAAAGAGATACATAGGTGAAGACTATCATACCTTGATGCCAAAAGCATGCAATCAATGGTGAAATTGGAGACTTGACTTGAAACCATGGGGTTCTTCTTTAAGCTTTAAAGAGAGAAATATTTGGGGACAAAACTTTGATCAACTTTGAGGATTTTAGAAGAATGAATTGAATTGGGTGATTTTGGGAGTAAAAACATTTCTATAGGGCCTAGGGTAGAGGGTAAAATGACAGTATTGAGTTAAAACAATTGGGAAAAGACTGAAATGACCCAACTTAAAACTTCCAAAATGCCTCTTTGGAAGGGCTTTACGGGCCGTCTAGAGCACCACGACCTATCTAGCAGGTCGTGAAGATGCTCTTCCCGATAGGGATGACAATAGAAACTCCTCAAAGTATCAAAAATAATTTCCTAATCAGAGTCCCAAAGGAAGTAACCTTTGAACATTAGCCATTACAACTCTCTCATGATACCAAAATATGTAGCGTTGGCCATATAAATAATGAAATACAAACAACCTCTGGAAGTGGAAAATACAGTGAACGAGGTGCATATGGTGAACCTGGAAATGTCTATTAATCTAGGAGGGATCTCCAATATACAAAAACCCATATCAATGAAGATTCTACTATGGAATTGTAGGGGAGCTCATAACGCAAACTTCATGCATAACTTGCGTATTCCACTTGAATAGAACAATCCTTATGTGCTAGCTCTCGCAGAAACAAGAATGGAGGATCATGACAAGATACTTGAAGCCCTTGATTTTAATGATGTAAAACTTAGCTTAATCAGGTTAGACCCCTATTAGGGTCAGAAAAACGTTTGGACCAAGTAGGGGTAAGGAAAAATCCATAATACCCTTCCTTAAAACAAATGAAATACCTTAACTAGAGAGGTTTCACTCAAATGGGTATAACTCCTTTATCCGAGCTCGGAATTTAGCAAACTCAACGGTGTTGAAAGGAGGACTCAAAGACCTTCTATTTGATACATAGCGGGCCACTTTAATCCGTATGAACTGAAAGTTATGGTTGTTATAAGTTGACCCAAAACCAATAATTGGAATTTTAAGTACGAGATGTTACAATATCTCCCCCTTCGGAACATTCTTCCTCGAATAAGATCACACTAAGCCAAAAAGGGAAAAGGGGAAGCATCTAACAACCCCAACTCAAGTATACAACATTCAATTTATATACTCAACATATCAATTAAAAGTATTTTTACAAAGAATTAGTACCTTGGTTTTGGAATTTCTCCGGATGGAAAGAGATGTGGGTATCTCTTCTTCATATCCACCTCAGCCTCCCAAGTAGCTTCCTCAACTCGAAACCCCACTCAAAATCTAGCAAACAGACTCCCAAAGGTGCAAGTCCGTGCACATCATTTGCGAGTTCTTTCTTACCTTCCTCAATACTGGCGGTACTTCCCATGGAAAACCTGCTCAAAGTATTAGCAACAACATTAGTCTTACCTAGAGGATGCTCATGTCGTAATCCTTGAGTAACTCTCACCATCTCCTTTGTCTGAAATTAAGCTCTTTTGGCTCAAAACATACTAAAGACTCTTGTGATTGGTGAACACATCTACATGAACACCATAGAGATAGTGATGCCATATTTTAAAAAAAAATACTATAACAACCAACTCGAGATCATGAGTTGGGTAATTATTGTCTTGAATCTTACGCTATCTGGAGGCATAAACTATAACCTTCCAATTTTGCATCAACAAAGAACCAAGTCAAAATCTGGACGCATCACAATACACAACAAAGCCTTGTGTACCCTCTGGTAGGGTCAACACTGGGTTGTAGTTGACCAAGTTTTCAATTTCTGAAAGATTTTCTCACAAGCTTCAAACCATTGAAACTTTTTTATCGTCTGAGTCAACTTTGTCAAGGGGGATTAAATAGATTAAAACCCCTCGACAAACCTTCTATAGTAACCAGCCAATCCCAAGAAATTATTAATATCAGTTGGAGAAGTGGGTCTGGGTCAGTTCTACATTACTTCAATCTTTCAAATGTAAACTCGAATCCCTTCACTAAACACATTGTGGCCTAAGAAAGCCATGGGCTCAAGCCAAAACTCACACATAGGAAATTTAGCATACAACTCTCTATCTTTGAGAGTTTGGAGAACTATTCTTAGCTGACTAGCATGGTCCTCCTGATTTCTCGAGTAAATCAAAATGTCATCAATGAATACAATAAAAAATATGTCAAGATAAGGCTTAAACACTCTGTTCATAAGGTTTATGAACGCTACATGAGCATTAGTCAGACCAGAGGACATAACAAGAAACTCAAAATGACCATACGAGTCTTGAATACTGTCTTTGGAATGTCACTTTCCCTTACTTTCAACTGATGATAGCCCGATCTGAGGTCTATCTTAGAAAAGAAAGTGGCACCCTAGAGTTTATAAAAAAGATCATCGATTCTTGGAAGAGGATACTTATTCTTTATGGTGACCTTGTTCAATTGGCGGTAGTCAATAGACATCCTAAGAGAACCATCATTCTTCCTCACAAATAAGACCGAAGCTCTCCAAGGTGAGACACTAGGCCGAATGAAAGCTTTATCAAGGAGATCTTTCAACTACTCTTTTAATTCTTTTAACTCGGATGGAGCTATTCTATATGGTGGAATAGAGATAGGTCGAGTATAAGGAAGAATATGTATGCCAAAATATATTTCTCTTTCGAGAGATACTCCGGGAAGATTATCTTGAAAGACCTCTGCAAACTTACTCACAACTGCAACTTATTTAATAGGTGGTGTCTCGACACTAAATTCATTAACTTGGACTAAGTGATAGATGTACCCCTTAGAGACTAACTTTCTAGCCTTAAGGTATGAAATGAAATGACCTTTAGGCACTGCTAAACTACTCCTCAACTCTACAACTGGCTCATTAGGAAACTAAAACTTAACTACTCAAGTTCTACAACCAACTGAGGCATAGAAAGCATGAAGCCAATCTATACCTAGAATCACATCAAAGTCTGCTATGTTTAACTCGACTACGTCAGCCATACTATTCCTGTGATTGAAGGAGATAGTACAATCATGGTAAACTCTTTCTACTAGGATAGACTCACCAATAGGTGTTGAAACATTAAAGGGCTCAAGATGTCGCTCATGAAGAATATCGAAACTCATACCTACATACAATGTTCAAAAAGATATACTCGTACCTGGATCAAGTAATGTATATATATCAAAAGTAAAGACATTAATCATACCAGTGATTGTATCTTATGAGTTGTCATACTCTTGGAGAGTGATGATAGTATACATATGATTTTACCCTCCTCCTATCCCTGAAGTAGCTCCTTTTGGAGCAGCTCTATATACTGGAGCCACTGAAGAAGATTGGGTTCTATTACTCCCATTACCCTGCTTGTTCTTAGGGCACCCTCTCATGAAGTGACTTGTCTTCGCACAACTTAAGAAACCATTGGAGCCATCACGACATGCTCCTAGGTGGTTTCTACCACACTTAGCACATGTTGGAGTCCAATTAGCCCTTGGTCCATACTACCCTGGGACTTAGTAGGTCTATGTCATTCCCCGAGGCTACCCCATTGACGTAAACACGGGACCTAGGATCACGAGCAACCCCAAGCTAAACCTGAGCTAGCATATCATAAGCATACTAGATAAACTGAAGTAAGAAATACCGTGCAGAAGCTTAAAACCATAATTAACTGAAATGATGGGGAATACCCAATATTGTCTGAATATAAAAGACTAAGAGTTTAATAATAACTGGGAGATCAAACTAAAGACTAAAATTGAAGCTAACTATGTATGAATAAAAGCCTCTAACTGACTAGAGATGTTGGGACATGCCCCCTGCTATCCCAAGCAAAACAGAAACTGAAATGCAAGACTGAATAATAAAGAAACATGTCTATCATCCTCGAAGAATGAGGACTCACCAATGATACTGCTGTATATGGATCGGGAACCAATCTACACATGATTTTAACGCTGAGAACCTGAACCTACATCATGAAAAGATGTAGCGGAGAGTATGCGTCAGTACTTGGAAGGTACTGAACATGCAAGATAGGATAAAGCTAAACAAACATATAACTGAACGAAGCATACTGTTCAATGATATAATCTGAACATGATAAAGATACTGAGAGATACTAACTATGAACTAAATTGAATGCAATGACCAAGTACATAACATGCCAAAATTGAATACTGAAAATGTAAATGGTAACCTGGTTAATGCACTAGAATCTAACTATGGGAGCTACTATTAACCGACATGAAACCACGTGAGCTAAATGTGGAGTCCGATTTATACGCCCCATCGAGAAGACCCAATATACCTTTCAAGGGGTATAAAGGCATGAGTGGCGTTATCACTAAAAATGATGCCCTACAGAGGGAACTTATACTCCTATGGGGGCATGTAGTTCTGGGACTATACGAGTACGCTGAACCCTAGTCCGACTCGGTGTTAAGCCTTCTCCCAATGGAAATGCGTACCATACAACATTAAAGTACTAATAATGAAACATTTGAAGACTGAGGCATGTATATCTGTTTATTTGTCCTAGCTAGTGTAATTCATGAACTAAAAGAACTACACAACTAGGGTTCTGAGTTTCATACAAGAATCTAAAAAAAAGTGTTATGAATACATGATAATCTGACTAGAAACACTATAACTGCTAAATCATCACAAATTTCTAAAGTTCTAGAAACCCTAAGTCAAAACAATATGAAGGGAATCAAGAATCTGACTGAATTCTATGACTTCCAGAAATGAGAGGTAAACTGAGGATCTCTAGCGGAGATTTATAAACCCCATGCAACTTGACTATCTAATTAATGTAAAGCTTGGTGTAGTCCTCCGCCGAATCTGTAGTCTTAACAACCAAAAATTGGTCGACTTAGTAACTCTGTCTACTATCACCCAAATGGAGTCATGCTGTCTGCAAGTACGAGGTAAACCTATAATGAAGTTTATGTTTATCACTTCCCACTTCCATGTAGGAATGTTAATCTCCTAAGTCATACCTCTTGGCTTCTAATGTTCTACCTTCATGTGCTGACAATTAGGTCACTTAACCACAAAATATGCTATATCCCTTTTCATGCCATTCCACCAAAAGACATCCAACAAATCACGGTACATCTTGGTGGAACCTGGATGAATAGAACACCTAGATTTATGGGCTTTTGTAAGGATCTGATGTCTCAACTAACCCACCTTAGGAACACATAAACGACCCTAGTAGCGAAGCACACCATCTCCCCCTTGGGAGAAAACCTCAACTTTCTGCTGATGAACTACATCCTTCAGTTCAAGATATATAGGATCATTGTCGAACTTTTCCTTAACCCTCTTGACCAATGAAGATTCTGACCCATTCTGAACTGTCACACCATCATCTGATATGTTCATTAAGGCAAATTCCGAAGCGAGCAAGCCGATAAACATCTTTTGCTAATTCCTTCCTTTCTTTCTCAACATGCGCTACACTACCAATAGATAGTCGTCTAAGAGAATCAACTACTATATTGGCCTTACCAGGATGGTAAAGTACATTTATATCATAGTCTTTGAGGAACTTAAGCATCTCCTCTGGCGAAGATTCATCTCTTTCTGGGTGAACACATACTGAAGGCTCTTATGGTCTGTGAACACATCTACGTGATCACCATACAAGTAATATCTCCAAATCTTTAGGGCAAATACTATGGCTGCAAGCTCGAGTCATGAGTCAAATAGTTCTTCTCATGCACCTTAATTGTCTAGAAGCATAAGCTATAACCTTACTTCGCTGTATCAACACACAACCTAGGCCGACTCTGGATGCTTTACAATAGATCACATAACCATCTGAACCCTCTGGTAGAGTCAAAATAGGAGCTGTAGTCAACCTAGTTTTCAGTTTTGAGAAGCTCTTCTCACACTCATCTGACCACTGAAACTTAACCTTTTTGTGAGTCAACTTAGTCAATGAAGAAGCTATGGATAAAAATCCTTCCACGAACCTTCTGTAATAACCGGTTAAAACCAAGAAACTTATGATATCTGTAGGAGAGGTAGGTCTGGGCCATTGCTTCGCAGCCTCTATTTTTTGAGAATCCACTTGGATCCCTTCACTAGACACTATATGCCCAAGGAAAGCAACAAATTGTAACCAAAACTCACATTTGCTAAACTTAGCGAATAACTGGTTATCCTTGAGGGTTTGTCAGACAACCCTCAAATGAGTCACATGTTCTCCCTTATTCCTAGAGTAAATGAGGATATTATCAATACAGACGATAACGAACAAGTCCAAATACTGCTTGAACACCCTGTTCATTAAATCCATAAAAGTTGCAGGAGCATTGGTTAGTCCAAATGGCATAACTACAAATTCATAATGACAATATCGAGTACTGAATGCTGTTTTCGGGATGTCACTATCTCTGAATCTGAGCTGATGATAACCAGATCTGAGGTCTATTTTCAAAAAATGACTAGCACCCTGAAGTTGGTCGAACAAGTCAACTATCTTGGGGATAGGGTACTTATTCTTGATTGTGAATTTGTTCAACTGCCGATAGTCAATGCACATCCAGAGAGAACCATCTTTCTTTTTCACAAACAAAACTAGTGCACCCCATGGGGAAATACTAGGTCTAATGATGCCCATATCTAGAAGGTCTTTCAACTACTCTTTCAATTACTTATGCTCATCTGGAGCCATTCTATAATGAGGAAAAGAAATATACTAGGTATCTAGAAGGAGATAAATTCCGAAGTCGATTTCCCTTTCGAGAGGAACTCCGGGAAGTTCTTCTGGAAAAACTTCAAGAAACTCATTTACCACTAGAACTGACTCAAGAGTTAGGGTTTCAGAGTTTGAATTCTTAACCTAAACAAGATGATAGAGATACCCTTTAGATATTATCTTTCTAGCCTTAATGTAGGAAATGAATCGCCTAATAGGCACTTAGCTACTACCCTTCCATTCTAAGACTGGTTCACTTAGAAACTGAAAGTGAATGATCCTAGTTCTAGAATCAACTGTGGCATAACATGAATGTAACCAATCCATGCCTAGAATGATATCAAAGTCTACCATTTCAAACTCTCTGCTGAGGTGACTTTCCTAGAGACTATGACAAGGCAATTTTTGTATACCGGTCTAGCTATAACTGGGTCACCAACTAGGGTAGGGAGTAAGAAGGGTTCTGAAAGAGTTTCTTAACTGATACCGAAGTTCACTGTTGTAACACCGCGGAAACTAGTAGACAAAACTAGAGCCACAAGTTAAGGTTCTAAGGTTTGATGTATGGGGAATGGAGTAATAGATGAGACTTTATGTGTTTAGAATGAGGGGTTTAGTGGATGAACATCAATATATGTATTAGAAATAGTAGCCTAGATGACCTTTAAGAGTTTGGTTGTGCATTGGAAGGGCAACTACTAAGGCAAAAAGGGGATGCCTAGGCCAAAGGGCCAAGGCTGCCCAACCTTGGCAGCTACTGCCCAAGGGTTCACGACCACCTTTATGACCAGTGGTGTGGACCAAGGTACATTAAGGGGTCCTTAGAGATGTCTTAGACACTTGGGAGGCCAGGCCAAGAGGCCAAGACACTACCCCAAGTTCATGAGGCATTTCACGAGCCGTTTGCTTGACCACGACCTGTCAAAGTGCCCGTGAAAGTGCCTTAGTGTTTTAGGGTCTTGGAAAGTTGGGGAGCTATTGGTCAAGGGACCACAGGCACCACCACGGATAGTGGTGCCCTTCAAGGACCGTCCAAGTGGCCGTGGTGCCCGGGGACGGAGCTTCCAAGTTGAGGACCATTAAATAAAATCATATTCGACTAGGTTTAAGTGGGGGTCGTTATGTATGTATTTTATTAACCTATTGTGACTATTTTAATTATATACCCCTTAGTTTTAAGTTAATTTAGATTAGACTCAATTCAAAACCCCAAATCACTCCTCTCTAAAATATTTCTTTCTCAAAGAAGAACATCCATTGAAGAAGTAACTAGGGTTGAAGCTAGGGTCAAGAACAAAGGGTTTATTGCTAAAGGCTTGTGCTAGGGCTTTGATCAAGGTATGTTTAGCCCTTAATCCATGGGTTCTTCCACCCATAGAGTCCCCTTGAATTTCCCCTAATTTGTGAAGAAGAACCCCAATAAAGGTAAGATTACTTCCAATGCATGGTTTTAGGTGGGTATGATTCCAAATGGTTGGATACTACTCATATATGATTGAATTGATGTTGATTCATGATATTATAAAGAATTTATGTGAGTTCCTTGATTTACCATATTTTTCAAAGTATGTGGGTTTAGATCTTTTGATGAGCAATTGATGATTTTTGTTAGATTCTCTTGGGTTGTTGATATGTATGGAGTATATCCAAGGATGTGAATATGAGATCATGAATTGACTAGACTTAAGCATGTATGCTAGAATATGAATTGAAATGATTAAGAATTGGGACTTTTGATGAATTATGCTTAGAATTGGCTTATGACTAAGGCTTAGGGCTAATGTGCCTTGAAATCTAGACTAGTATAATGATTGTGAAGTAAAGATTGAATGTAGGGCTTGAATTCATAAAGTTGATCACTAGGGCTTATAGAATAAGTCTAATAAGATGAGTTAGCTTGCATGTATGTAGAATTTGAAAGGTTAATCACCTAAAATGAATCATTCTTGTTAGACTAGAATAGCTTGAGGTTGAGTCTTATGATTCCTTCATGGATCGTTGAATTATGTAGCTTAGGATGGTAGATCTCATGGTAGCTTGCATTAGTATAGGCATGGTAGTTTGGTATTGAGGAATTAAGCTTTCCTAAGGTTAGCTTGAAGTAGCATGACTAGAGTGCCTTCATGGTAGATTGACTTGGTTAGGCCAAGACCATTTCATGGTAGCTTAGGATTGAGACACCATACTCTCCTAAGGATAGTTTAGGGTTGAGGACTCATACTACCTTAAGGATAGCTTGCACCTTATTGAATGGTTGCATGGTGGCTAGGTTGGTATACTTGTATCCTTCCTTTGATAGCTTGGATTGCATGATATGATGTTTTCCATGGTAGTTATGTCTAGCATGGTAGTATGCTATTCTTTGATAGACTAGAATGAAAGGTAGTTAGCATTGAGTAAGTTAGCCTAAAGGAGTACTTAGTGTGAGTGGTAGTATGGAATGCCATTCATACATGGCACAAGTATAACTTGAAGCTACTTATGAAGTGTCCTCTTATGAGATATATGTATCACTTGGATAGTTGTTATAGTTGCCTTCCATGATGTAATTGATTTATGTTGATAGTCCCTTGTCAATATGAAGTAGGTCTATAGTGACACCTCTCTTGGCCTTCCACAAGTATGCTTGGAGGTAGCTTGTGCAGTAGTTTACTTTAATGTGAAAGACTTATGGTTGAAGTATGAACTTATGTATGTCTTATGTTGATTTGTTATGGTATGATACTGATGTTGGAATTTATGTGATAATTGTGTATTTTCTCTTATGATTATATCTTATGTTAACTAACCATTTGAGATTCTTTATGATGTTGTGCTGGCTTTCATACTTGGTACATTTTGTACTAACACATATTGCCTACATTCTAAACAAATGTAGGGTTGGAGGCTTGAGTTTGAATTGGAGGTTAGAGTTTCAATGATTCTAGAAGAAGTGAAGAATTGGTGAGTCCTCATAGCTTGGAGGACGAACCCTTTATGTCATTTTCTATGTTTTTAGACTTTGTATGGGCTGCGTCCCAATGAATTTTATTCAAGGTTTATTAGGTGGTTTGAGACAATGATGTTAGAAAGACTTCCGCTTTTACGAAATGCTTTACGGGGTTATGTGTAAAGAAAGTTTTAAATTCTCCCATCTTTCTATGATCTTATGTTATGAGTATGCTAAGGGATTGTATGCAACCCCTTCATGGTTAAGTATGCCGTGTCATGTCTAAGGGATGCTCTCGGGGAGTGACAAACTTGGTATCAGAGCATAAGGTTTTGGGATAAGTTTTAGGATGTCTCAAACCACGTCTAGTCAATTTTTATTCATCGGTTTGAGTCGTGACACATCTAAGAATAGGCGGGTACAGGATGCTTCGGAAAAGTCTCACTTCTTCATTCTCTTATTCATGCTATAGAGTTTGGCTTTAGTAGGCCCCTTTTTCTAATCCGTGGCTTTGGTTGTTTCAGAGTATGGCTAATAATAGGGTGAATGCTAGGAGGGAATGAGAAGACAATGGGGATCAAGATATTTTCTCCATGTTCCAAATCAAGTTCCTACTCAAGTTCCTAATGATCCTCCAATTGGGAATGTCACTCTAGCGGAATTTAGGGCTTCTATGAATTTGTTTGCTCAAGCCTTGACGCCACAAGTCAATAGAGAGGTGGTGGCTCCAGCAAACTCTATAGGAGGAATGGGTGCTTATAGGATTAGGGAGTTCTTGGGGATGAACCCACCAGAGTTTAGTAGCTCCAAGATGGAGGAAGATTCAAATGGGTTCATAGATGAGGTTTATAAGGCCGTTGCTATCATGGGGGTAACTTCTAGAGAAAAAGCGGAATTAGCTGCTTATCAATTGAAAGATGGGGCCCAAATTTGGTATGAGCAATGGAAAGATTCTAGGCCGTTAGGGGCGGGTCCTATAGAATGGAATACTTTTAAGTTGGCTTTCATTGATAGGTTCTTTCCTCGAGAGTTGAGGGAGGCTAAGTTGGAGGAATTCATAAATCTTAAGCAAGGCAATATGAGTGTCAATGAGTATGCCTTGAAGTTCATTCTTTTGTCTAAGTATGCTCCATCTTTGGTAGCAAGTCCAAGGGATTTGATGAATAGGTTTATGACGGGGGTGTCCGAACTAGTGAAAGAAGAATGTCGTATGGCAATGCTTGTTGATGACATGGATATCTCACGGTTCATGGTTTTTTCCCAACAAATTGAAGAGTCAAAACTCAAGAAGGAGAGGGATACGGAGAAAAAGAGGTCTAGGGTGGAAAATGATGGGTTCGATAGACATGGTCATTCTAGGAATCAACAACGGTTTTCCGGACAATGATATTCTAATGCTCCTAAGTATAAAGATGATAGGGTGTCTACCCGTAGGCCACAATGGAAAGGTAATGAGTCCCTATGGCCTACTTGTTCTAGGTGTGGTAAGAGGCATGAGGTTAAATGTGTGGCTGGTAGAGATGGTTGCTATGGATGTGGTGAGAGTGTCCACAAGAAGAAAGATTGCCCAAAGGCAAAGGCTACTATAAGATAGGGTAAGCAAGTTGCCCCTAGTGGTGGGGATGATGAGCCTCTAAAGAGGAATAGGTTTTATGCTCTCCAATCCAAGGACGATCAAGAGTGATCTCCTCATGTCCCTTTCCGGTATGTTCTTCTTTTATGTTTTAGAAAATTTCCATATTTCTTGATTTTATGACTTGCTATGATGGACTTGATGTTGTCCTTGTTATGATTGATGTTTAGAAAAACATGTGTGGGATTATTCCCAAGGGGGAGATAGTGTGTCTACTCCATAAGGTCCTTACATGATTTTGTGTTTCTATGATTTCTTTATGTATGTTTATGAAGTTGTGTAGGCCTTGTTAGAATTGGTTTAATTGCATTGTGTTGCCTCATGTTTTAGCATCTTTGAGTCAATGTGAATTTTTAGGCCCCATGAATTTATGTTGAGCATGTTGTAGCTAGGAGATGTTAGTTCCTCCTTGGAAATGAGTAATATGTCTCTTTCATGCATTTTGGGTTTCATTGGGTATGTTTAGCTTGTAATTGAAGTTTCCTTGGTTGTTAGTGTGCATGTAGATGTAGTGCATGCATTATGGACTGCTAGTCTAGAGTCGCTTCATTTTCAAAAGTGTTTAGAAAGGTCATTCGAGGATGAATGTTTCTAAGGGAGAGATATTGTAACACCCCGGAAACTAATATACAAAACTAGAGCTATAAGTTAGGGTTCTAAGGTTTGATATATGGGGAATGTTGTCATAGATGAGACATTATGTGTTTAGAATGAGGGGTTTAGGGGTTGATCATCAAGATATGTATTAGACCTAGTAGCCTAGATGACCTTTAAGAGTTTGGTTGTGCATTGTAAGGGCAACTACCAAGGCAAAAAGGGCAAGCCTAAGCCAAAGGGCCAAGGCTGCCGAACCTTGGCAGCTACTGCCCAAGGGTTCACGACCACCTTCACGACCAGTGGTGTGGACCATGGTCCGTGAAGAGGTCCTTGGAGATGCCTTAGTCACTTGGGAGGCCTGGCCAAGATGACAAGACACTGCCCCAAGTTCACGAGGCACTTCACGAGCCGTTTGCTTGACCACGGCCCGTCAAAGTGCCCGTGAAGGTGCCTTAGTGTTTTAGGGGATTTTAGGATCTTGGAAAGTTGTGAGAGCTACTGGTAAAGGGACCTAGGGAACCACCAAGGACATTGGTTCCCTTCAAGGATGGTCGAAGTGGCCGTGGTGCCTGGGACGGGGCTGCAAAGTTGAGGACAATTAAGTAAAATCCTATTCGACTAGGTTTAAGTGGGGATCATTTTGTATGTATTTTAATAACATATTTAGACTATTTTATGTATATACCTCTTAGTTTTAAGTCACTTTAGATTATACTCAATTCAAAACCCCAAATCACTCCTCTGTCAAATATTTCTCTCTCAAAGAAGAACATCCATTGAAGAAGAAACTAGGGTTGAAGCTAGGGTCAAGAACAAAGGGTTTATTGCTAAAGGATTGTGCTAGGGATTTGATCAAGGTATGTTTAGATCTTCATCTATGGGTTCTTCCACCCATAGAGACCCCTATAAATTCTCCTAATTTGTTAAGAAGAACCCCAATGAAGGTAGGGTTACTTCCAATGCATGGATTTTAGGTGGGTATGATTCCAAACCGTTGGATACTGCTGATATATGATTAGATTAATGTTTATTCATGATATTATGAAGAATTTATGTGAATTCCTTGATTTAACCTAATTGCCAGAGTATGTGGGTTTAGATCTTTTGATGAGGAATTGATGAGTTTTGTTAGATTTTCTTGGGTTGTTGATATGTATGAAGTATATCCAAGGGTGTGAATATGAGCTCATGAATTGACTAGACTTATGCATGTATGTTAGAATATGAATTGAAATGATTAGAAACTGGGACTTTTGATGAATTATGCTTAGAATTGGCTTATGACTAAGGCTTAGGGCTAATGTGCCTTGTATTCTAGAGTAGTATGATGATTGTGAAGTAAAGATTATATGTAGGTCTTGAAGTCATAATATTGATCACTAGGGCTTATAGAATAAGTGTAATAAGATGAGTTAACTTGCATGTATGTAGACTGTGAAAGGCTAATCACCTAAAATGAATCATGCTTGTTAGACTAGAATAGCTTGAGGTTGAGTCTTATGATTCCTTCATGGATAGTTGAATTATGTAGCTTAGGATGGTAGGTCTCATGGTAGCTTGGGATTGACAAATTAAACTCTCCTAAGGTTAGCTTGAACTAACATTGTTAGGATGCTTTTCATGGTAGCTTGCATTAGTATAGGCATGGTAGCTTAGGATTGAGGAATTAAGATCTCCTAAGATTAGCTTGAAGTAGCATGACTAGAATGCCTTCATTGTAGATTGACTTGGTTAGGCCGAGACCATTTCATGGTAGCTTAGGATTGAGACACCATACTCTCCTAAGGATAGCTTAGGGCTGAGGACTCATACTCCCTTAAGGATAGCTTTCATCTTATTGAATGGTTTCATGGTGGCTAGGTTGGTATACTTGTATCCTTCCTTTGATAGCTTGGATTGCATGATATGATGTTTTCCATGGTAGTTAGGTCTAGCATGGTAGTATGCTATTCTTTGATAAACTAGAATGAAAAATAGTTAGCATTGAGTAAGTTAGCCTAAATGAGTACTTAGGAATTGAGTAAGTTAGCCTAAATGGTAGAATGGGATGCCATTCATACATGGCACAAGCATAACTTGATGCTACTTATGAAGTGTCCTCTTATGAGATGTATGTCTAGGTTGGATAGTTGCCTTCCATGATATAATTGACTTATATTGATAGTCCCTTGTCAATATGAAGTAGGTCTATAGTGGCACCTAGAAATGGTAAATATGAATAGGGTGACTTCAAGATATGCTTAGTGTGTGTGGAATTATGGGATTTTCCACATGCATTGTACGAGTGTGCCTTGAGGTTGCTTAGGGGTGTAGTTCTCTTATGACATGGAAACCTAGGTCTTGACTATAAAGGTGGGCTATGACCAAGAATGACCAAAGAGAGGTACTTAGCTTGAATAATATTATGGGATGCTATTTTGGCCTTGCACAAGTATGCTTGGAGGTAGCTTGTGAAATTGTTCACTTGAATATGAAAGACTAATGGTTGAAGTATGAACTTATGTATGTCTTATGTTGACTTGTTATGGCATGATACTTATGTTGGAATTTATGTTATAATTGTGTATTATCTCTTATGATTATGTCTTATCTTGACTAACCATTTGAAATGTTTTATGATGTTGTGCTAGGTTTCATACTTGGTGCATTTTGTACTAATGCATATTGCCTGCATTCTAACCAAATGTAGGGTTGGAGGCTTAAGTTTACATTGGAGGTTAGAGTTTCAAGGATTCTAGAAGAAGTGAAGAATTGGTGAGTCCTCATAGCTTCGAGGACGATCCCTTTATGTTCCTTTATGTCATTTTCTATGTTTCTAGACTTTGTACGGGCTGCATCCTAATGAATTTTATTCAAGGTTTATTAGATGGTTTCAGACAATGATGTTAGAAAGACTTCCGCTTTGACGAAATGATTTTCGAGGTTATGTTTAAAGAAAGTTTTAAATTCTCCCATCTTTCTATGATTTTATGTTATGAGTATGCTAAAGGCTTGTATGTGACCCCTTCGGGGTCAAGTATGCCATGTCACAGCTAGGGGGTGCTCTCGAGGGGTGACAACTGCTATATACGGAGTTACAAAGGAAAGAGTAGCCCTTGGATCTAGCAAAGCATAAACATCTAAGTCAAAGACTTGTAACGTACCAATGGCCACATCAGGAGAATCTTCCTGATCTTGGCTAGCTTGGAGAGCATATAATCTGTTCTGGCGCTGGCCCCCACCTATACTAGAGGAAGCACCCTACTAAGTTGGATGACCTGCTAGTGTTGCTGTAGCTGTAGACTCAGCCCTACTATTGTTACCTTTTTGTCCCTGTTTAGAAGAAGGGCAATCTCTCAACCTTTGACCAGTTTGGCTAGGACTAAAACATCCTTCATTGCCTGCAAGACACTCGCCCGGATGGTTCTTACCACACTTTGGACAAGTTGGGTAGGTCCTATTACCTGACACACTCCCCTCTGATTTAGAGCCTAATGCCCTACCTTTCTGATCCTGTCGAAACATGGGGGATGGAGCACTATGTGATGCAGGTGCTGGAGCGGAAGACCTTTTCTGAAACTATGAGCGATTTCCACCAACAGATTTCAGCTAAGAGTACTCATAGTTCCCTGTCCTATCCTTCTTATTTTTCTTAGCCTGTTCTTTAAGCTTATCTCCCTCAACCTATTGAGCATGAGTCATGAGCCTAGAGATACTCATAACCTCCAACAACATTGCATTTTTGCACTCTTTCTTCACCAAGTCAGATACCCCAAATAGGAACTTACTCATTAGTGCCCTTGGTTTGGCAACCATATGTGGAGCATACCTAGAGAGCTGTGTGAACTTAATTCCGTACTCTTGGACTGACATAGAACCTTGTCTCAAATTCATGAAATCCTGAGCTTTAGCCTCCGTCAACTCTCTTGGAAAAAACCTGTCCAGAAAGCCTCTGGTAAAACATTCCCAAGTTATAGGAGCTGCATTCTCACCCCTGTTGTCTTTCCAATGCGTGAACCATATGTGAGCCACATCCTTAAGCTGGTAGGACGCCAACTCTACCCTATCATTTCCAGTCACTTGCATCACTCCAAAGATCTTCTTGACCTCATCAATAATGTTTTGGGGGTCTTCACCAACTTGCAACCCTAGAAACTCAGGTGGATTCATCCTAACAAAATCACGGACCCTAGCTGCCACAGATCCACCATTAGCATTTGTAGGAACTGGAAACTGCTTATTTTTCTGGTTGGCTACACTCTGAGCCAAAAGATGAATGACATTCCAAAACTTTGCATTCGAAACCTCATGATCTATGACTGGAGTAACTACATCAACATTATGGGCATTAGCAATACTTGTGTAAGCTCTATGAGGAGGCATGATCTGAAACGTATAACGTCAAATTAGAAATGCGATCATACCCACGCATGATAAGAATAACAAGAAAGTGAAGTTTTTTCTAAAACACTTCGTAGCCTACCCCTCATAGGTGTGGCGCGCTTCACACTCATGAAAGGGACTCTACATAGTGCATTTTTAGGCATCCTAGGAATCTTAAACCTTACTCTAATACCAAGTGTGTCATGCTCCGAAGCTACCCCCGTTGACATAAACATGGGACCTAGGATCAGGAGTGACCCCAAGCTAACCTTGAGCGTGCATATCATAAACATAATAGATAAAATGAAGTAACAAATACTGTGCGGAAGCTTAAAACCATAATTAACTAAAATATGGGGAACACCCAATACTGTTTTAATTAAAAGACTAAGAGTTTAATAACAACTGGGAGAACAAACTCAAGACTAAAAATGAATCTAACTATGTTTGAATAAAGGCCTCTAATTGACTAGAGATGCTGGGACATGCCCCCAAATAACCCTAGCAAAATTGAAACTGAAATGAAATACTTAATCATAAAGAAACATGTCTATCATCCTCGAAGAATGAGAACTCACCAATGATACTGCTGAATATGGATCGAGAACCAATTTACACGTGATCTGAATGCTGATAACCTGAACCAACATCACGCATAGATGTAGCGCAGAGTATGCGTTAGTACTTGAAAGGTAATGAACATGCATGATAGGATAAAGATTAATAAACATATAACTGAACAAAGCATACTGAGAAAGGATATAATTTGAACATGAGAAAGATATTGAGATATACTAACAATGAACTAACTGAATGTAATGACCAAGTACATAACATGCTGAAACTGAATACTGAAAATGTAACTAGCAACCTGGTCAATGTATTAGAATCTGACTGTAGGAGCTACTATTAACTGACATAAGACCACGTGAGCTAAACATGGAGTTTGATGTATACGCCCCATCGAGAGGAACAAATATACCTTACCAAGGGTATAAAGGCATGATTGGTGTGATCACTAAAAATGATGCCCAACTGAGGGGACTAATACTTCTATGGTTGCATGTAGTTCTGGGACTATACAGGTATGCTGAACCCTAGTCCTACTCGGTGTTAAGCCTACTCACAATGAAAATGCGTACAATACAACATCATTCAAATATACTGGATAGCTCAATATTCTGACATGCTAACTGAAAATGCAACATTAAAGTACTAATAATGAAACATTTAAAGATTGAGGCATGTATATCTATTTATCTGCCCTAGCTAGTGTAATTCATTAACTAAAAGAACTACACAACTAGGGTTATGAGTTTCATACAAGAATCTACGCAAAGGTGTTATGCATACATGATAATCTGATTAGGTACACTATAGCAGGTAAATCATCACAAATTTCTAAAGTTCTAGAAACCCTAGGTCTAAACAATATAAAGGGAATTAAGAATCTGACTGAATTCTAGGGACCTAATCGGTGAAAGGAATCCACTAGTGAAATCCCACATACCTGGTGACGAATTCCACGGAGAAATCTTTCTATTTCGGGGCTGGAACTGAGGAAATCATGCTGGTTGTTCTTGAGAAAAGTATCACATATTTCTTCCCTTTTTGCTCTAAGTTTTGATGAATTTTAGAGAATGATCGACTAGGGTAGGATCTGATTAAATTACTAGGCTTAAATTAGCCTTAATGACGTAGTTTAGGTGCCCAACGCATAGCGGAAAAGACCAAATGACCCCTAACTTAAAAGTTGTCGGGACCAATGACGGGTCTGACCGATGGACCGTGGATGGACCTATGGTCCGTCCTGGTCAGCCGTTGTTCAGTTTTAGAAGACAGGTTTTGGGGGTCACGATCCACGGACTTGGACCACAGACTTGGACCACGGCCTGTGGTGTCACCTGCGGTTCATGGGTCGAACCGTGGGTTGTGCCTTAGCTAGATTCTTCTAGGGTTCTGGTGAGGAGTTGTAGGTGGCCAACCACGGACCCCACCTATAATTCGTGGGTCAACCAATGGTCCGTAGGTGGCCTCCATTGATTGTACTTGCACTTTTGAAAATCTGCAATTTGATCATATCTGAATCTAAGGTGTTACAGTCTATCTCAGGAATTCTAGGAGTTCTGGTTCCTTAAATCACCTTTGTTCTTTGGTGCAGGTTCACTAGCTGATGATGGTGAATACCCAGTTGGCCTTTGTTGATAAGATGACCGCTTAACATTTCCAGTCTTCTGCTGCCCAAAATCTTGACCTATTTTATTACCCCTCTTATTCCAGAACTTTTCCCTGTCTTTCAAATTATCATCCTCAACCTTCTATAGATAGATCATAAGCAAGGATATGTCCATGTCTCCTATCAACATAGATGAGTTACCCTCCTTACTTTACAAACGACACAACCCAAACACAAACAAACTCATCAATACAAATCAATAGAAAAGAATTTAAGCATACCAGTGACAACATCTGGCGCGTTCTCCTGATCCTGGCATCTAGCCATAGCATACAGGTGGTTTGCTCCTCCGACTGTCCCTGAAGTATGTCCTCTCGGAGCGGCTCTATCTGTTGGATCCACTTAAGAAGATTAGGCTTTGTTGCCCCCATTATCTTGCCTTTTCTTAGGGAACTCTCTCATGAAATGGCCTGCCTTACCACACTTGAGGCAGCTATTGGAGCCATCATGGATTTCGCCTAGATGGGTTCTACCACACTTACCACAAGGTGGGCTCTGAAACCCTTTTGCCACAGTACCTTGCGCAACTGAGTACCTTGAACTCTAAAATTTTGAGAACTTTGGTTCTTGTGATCATTTCTATTTCTCGGTACTGGTACACTAGCTGATGATTGAGCGGGTCCACATGACCTTTGCTGGAAAGATGACCGATGCGCACTCCCAGTCTTTTGCTAGCCAGACTCGTGATTTGTTATGTTAGCTCTCTTGTTGTGGAACTCTTCCCTATTACCTTCGAAAAGGTTGTGCCTTTTCCAAAGGGGTGTGACCTTTCTGAAAGGTTGTCTTTTTTCCAAAGAGTTGTGACCTTTACCCTTTGTTGGGTATAAATAGAGAGGTTTTCTCTCATTTTTCTTCATCGAAGATCTTTCTTTCTTTTGCATACATTTCTTACAATACAAAATAGATCGATATTGTCTGTGTGTATGATTCATGGCTTCCATTTTGAGTTTGTTGAATTATCGAAGTTTGAGGTACCACTACTTCTTTAATTGTTAATCCATTTTATATTGGAATGAATTAATCTACAACCTCGAGTACTTTAGGGGACTAAATATTTAAGGACATATAGTGGGTTCTGTGGACTCGGTTAGTTATTTTCTTATTCTTTTCATCTTTTATTATTTCTGATTTGCTAATTTGAATACAAGAGACAACAAGCTTAAAAAAATATATATTGTTGGTATTTTCTGTGTTTTTTGTTGAAATTCAATGTCTTCTAAGGAAAATTGGAATATGATGGAAATTGGGAAAGAAGCAAAAAATTAGCAAGAAAAGTGAGTTGCATGGAATCATTACTAACAGATAACATATGATTCAATGGGAGTAAAATCAGGTTCTATCTTTATTTCCCTTTATTCTTATTTTTTTCTATCCTTTGTAAGTTATGAGATTTATTTCATAAATATTAGGATAGATGGTCATTATGTGATGATCTCAGAATATATCTTTATTATTATTGATATGTATTCTGTTTAGAGGAGGAAAGCAAACTTTTGTAGTTTTTTACTCCATGTGAAATTTGATTGTGTCTGACTTTTGGAGACTAAAATCTTCTAATTTTTTACTCCTTTGGTTTGAAGAATAAAAGAACGTCACGAACAAACTAGATTGTGCATTAGTTTGAAGAATATAGAAACTTCACCAATTTGTTAGATACTTTATTTAAATGAATATTATGACTTGAAGAGTACAAAATCTTCGTCAGGAATATAAATCCTAAATGTTTCAAAAAAGATAAAATCTTCATCGTTAGCTAGAAACAATGTTGTATTTGAGGTTTATGGAAATTAAAACCTTTTTGGTTTAATACTCCATCTGAATGTGAAACTGATTCGAAGAATATAAAAGCTTCATCAAAATTCAAGGTTCATTCGGATAACGATTAGAAAAATATAAAAAACTTCATCGCTAAACTAGAAACAAGTTGTATAAAGATTGAATCTTTATTATTAGTATTCTAGTTACGTATTTTTTCCAATTATGTTATCGTCCTAGTAGATGTGGTGTGGGATGTGAATATGTGATTTGTCTTTGTTGAGTAAATATGTCTCTGAATGCTAAGGCTACATACCTTGATAATGTTCTGTAAACGGAAGTTAAAGAAAAATTTAGTAGTTGGAAATAAGTCTGAATTTGAATTGTGTTGTGGGTGGAAAAAGTGGAAACATTGTACTAGGAATGCGGTAGTTAAATTAACTGTCTTTGATTTGATAATCTCATATTATATATGACATGGGAAAGAACAGTTGATGCATGCATAGATCCCACCTAATAGAGCAGTTCAGTTGCTTGATTTTCAGGTGTCAGTTAGTGATTATTGAGGTTCGCATAGCTTATTGACTATTGTCTTCTAGACTTTCGGCCTGATTATAGAAGAAAGGTTATAGAGGATTTGTATGGCCGATTTGCCTATTGGTTTGTCTGCTTTTGCAGTTGATTATTAGGAGGATTTTCGTTACAAACATCGGCCTATTATTTCTTGCATTTCTTGTTGGTTTCTTATTGTTTTGACTTTCTTCATAGTTGCTAGCTGTCAATCCGACCCTGAAACAGATGTGGTAGAAGGCACTGGAGAAGCAATAGATCTTGGAATTGTTAATGATGATGTCCAAGATTTTGGCAGTGATAGTTTTAGTCTTGCGCCTGGGTTTGAGACAGTTTGTGTTTTCCCCAAAAACCCTTCTAAGGTTAAGTTAATCCGTTTATGTTTTGTATCTTTATTCTTTATTCCTTGTTTTGCTTAAATGATAGTACCTAATAATTTAAGAATTGCATCTCTCAGAACATATTTCTTCGTCTTTGCAGTAGTGGCAGCTGGTGAGGAAAGTGAGTTGTTAGTTGGAATGAAAAATGATGGTAATCCTTTTGTGTTTAAGTGTATTTGTATAAAGATTTTACAGATATAAGATAAGTACAAGTTTTCTTTGAATATAATATAAAGACCAATTCAAGATGAAAATTGACAGAAATTGAAAACTTCGAACGCTAGGAACTCACCCTAGTCTTTGAAAGTCCGAGATGCTCCGCACGACTCCAAATCAACAGTGATAACTCAAACTATGATCTTCTGGAGCATAAGTGTGGTATGAGTACCAAAAAGGGTACTCAGTAGGGATTGTTCAATTGAGCTCAAAAGATAACATAAGAATAAACAACAAGTAATAAGGAAAACATAGCATAAAGAACTAAACATGAGATACTAAGGTACATAAGAAATAAGGAATATAAACAAGGTAAAAGGGTTAAGAAGCCGAGTAAAGAACCAACCTTGAACGCAAGCTAGCAACCTGTTCGCAAGAAAGTATAATACAACCAACTACCTATGATCAAGAGAACTCACAACCACAATTCTAGAACCAAAGCCTATCAACTATGAGACAATAAATAATAGAGAAAAGAATATAGTAAAACAATAAGCTAACTGAACCACATAAGATTAGAAGGTATAAACAACAAGCATAACCCAACCGACCCCTGATGACAATAACTGAGTCAAATGATGAAGAGAACTTCTATCAGTCTAAAGAATAATCATGACACGAGTGGCTGGAACAGACACAGAAGAAGATGAAGATGACAAGCTGTCCAAGGTAAGTTTTCATCAAATTAAAGAAAATCTTCATCTTTATTTAAAGAAGATAATAGAGTCTCTATTTTATACCCTCATAGATGCATATCACTCAACATGTGCTGAAACAAAAGAGAAAATGCCAAAACACTATGCATTTCTAAGAGCAAACACTGAGAATCTTAATCAACATCTTCATGAAAAGTTAATTAACGACTTAAACTCCTCTAGGAATGTCACGACCCATGGGTACCTCCTAGATGTAACATGACGTATAGAACCCCGAAGGACTCCATACAAGCCACTTAACTCCCATAACATAAGAAATGGAACAAAAAGAGTAAAACAATATTCCAAGTCCCAAAAATTTTATAAAATGAAAAGAGGAAGTCTAAACTTTTGTCTCATCATAGCCATCTAATACAATAGAATGAAAGTGGGCCTAGCCCATACGATATGTCTAAAAGAGAAATACATGAAAGAATCTAAAACAACAAAGTCCGTCCTCGAAGAATGAGGACAAACCAACGCTCGGGAATCAATCAAATCACCCACTAGCCACGAAACTTAGCACCCTGGATATCGGACCTTACATTGGGGAAAATGTAGGCAAGAGTATGCGTTTGTACAAAATAATATACCAAGTATGATAGCCTTGCATAAAACATTTAAAATCATTGAAAAAGGGATATTTTATTTCATACATGCAATTGACCAAGTTAAAACATATATTGAAAGTGTTATAAAACGTAAGTCATGAATCATGGTCCATTCAACCTCACTTCTTCTTTAAAAGCTTCGAACTCAAATACGATACTTGTAGAAGTAACCTTAGTTCATTCTTACTTGTGGGGAGTTAGCCTTAACCGACATGAGACCATGTGAGCTATAACATGGAATCCGGTTTATACCCCACACCAAAAACAAGTGTCCTACTTGTCGAAGGTAGAACCTTATTTTAGCTTAATAGGATCCACTAGCTAATCAACCTATGTGGGCACATAGTTGTGAGATAAGGAGATTTCTACTAGAAATCCAAACTCTACTACATGAGGGCTTCCATCTCGTAAGATCACTTTGGAAACCCAAACTCTTATAGTGTGAGAGCTGCCATCTCATCTTCAATATCCACTCGGAGCTAAGCATAAATTCTCATGGAATAGTAATTTCTTTCTTGAGTTCATTACTCATGAAAAGGTGCCCTTGGACAACCAATTCAAGTTCGTTTCATTAAGATAGCTCCTTGTCTTTGATTCAATTGGGTGAGAAAGCCTTCCAACCTAAGAATCCTTTCTATATGAGAAAACCTTTCACATCTTGCTAGTATGTGTTTTAGTGAGAATATCCTTTCACAACACAACATCATCATTGGTACTTTACTCTCAAATCACCCTTAAAACATTTGCATAGATTCCTTAAAACAATGGATAAGTCCATAATTTACCTCTTGAGGTCAAAGCCCACTTTCAATCATAAACTCTTAGAAAGCATGGGTTAGATATGGATTTCATCATAAATACATGTAAAGCTTGCAATACATTCTTAATTTCATAAAACTCTTCCTTGGAGATCAAAATCTCACATCATATGATTCATAACTTGAAAACATGGGGGATTACATGGGTTCATGGGGAAATCATCATAAAATCATCATGTATCAGCAATTCATGCATATATAATAGATTATATTTCAATATGGGGTTGATTCATGGCACTTGCAAATTTCTGGAAAGCTGTTATTTTGGTTGGGATGTTATAATAACTCCCCCTTGGGATCATTCGTCCTCAAATTAAATTTAAACTGGTTCTAAAATAGTTGGAGAGGAACTAACAACCCAACCTACAATGCAATGCATACAACCATGGAGGAACTATCGACTTTACGCCAAGACATTCTGAAAGCATCATAAGAGGGGTGAAACTAACTCTATCAGCCCATTATGCATGCAATGGACATAAATAAAGAGGAAACATCAATTCCAAGATCAACATACTCAATTGAATCATAAGAAAGTTATTACTACATATAGCTACCCAATATGCATGAATTTTTCAAAATTTCTCATTTTTTTCAAGGAGGAACTACATTCTCCAAGCTAAAAGTATGCTCGACACAATCTCATAGAGCTCATACGCAATTCACTCTCAAAAAGCATATCTAAAGCATGTTCATAAATTCATCTCAAGAAGTTTATAGGCAACTCATAATCACTGTACAACAACATGAGAAAAATTAATCATATAAATTCATTTTCTTTCAAAACGAAAGTTTTCATGAACATACATCACATAAGGAAATTAGGGACACACATAAAACACATGACTCCCAAAACAGGGATAAACCAAGAGGAATTCATTACCTCAAGCTAGAATAGGAGTAGAAGGAAAGAGATGAGAATATCAGGACATCATATCGACCTCGGCCTCCCAAGTAGCACTCTCAACTAACTGATTCCTCCATAAAACCTTCAAGGAACCTATTTCCTTGTTTCTCAATTTCTTGACTTGCCAGTCCAAAATCTCAACCTCAACTTCCTCATACGAAAGACTCTCATCAACTCCCAACGGGAAATTATGAATGTCAGATCTCCAACACAGTTCTTAAGCATGGAGACATGGAAAATGGGATGCACTGTTGCAAACTCATTTGGAAAAACTAACTAATAAGCAACCTTACCAACACTCCTCAAAATCTGATATGGGCCTACATACGAGGGACTAAGCTTCCCCTTCTTACCAAACCGCATCACACGCTTCATATGTGATATTTTTAAGTAAACCCAATAGTTAACTTCAAACTCTAGATCCCTTCTTCTCACATCGACATAGACTTTTGCCAACTTTGAGCCATTTTCAACTTTTCCCTTGTAAAACGAACTTTCTCCATGGCTTCTTGAAACAATTCAGGTCCTATTAGTGAAAGTTCAAACACCTCAAACCAATCTATGGGAGATCTACACCTTCTACCATATAAGATATCAAATGGAGCCATATCAATACTTGAGTGATAATTGTTATTGTAGGAAAATCCAATCTATGGCAAATGGTCGTCCCAATTGCCCTTAAAATCGTTAACACAAGCACTTAAAATATCTTCCAAAGTTTGGATGGTAAGCTCCATTCGGTTTGGGAATGAAAAGAAATGCTAAGCTTAACCTTAGTGCCAAGCCCCATTTGGAATGACTTCCAAAATTGAGAGGTGAATTGGGTACCACGATTAGAAATAATGGACAAGGGCACTCCATGCAGCCTTACCATTTCTCTCAAGTACAACTTCGCAAAGTCCTCCGCCGAATAGGAAACATTGAAGGGGAGTAAATCAATTTCATCATCCGATCTACTATCACCCAAATAGAGTCATGTTGCCGCCGGGCGGAAGGCAAACCAACAAGAAAGTTCATTTTCAAGTCTTCCACTTCCAAGTAGGTATGCTAATGTTTTGGGATATACCTCCCAGTTTCTGATGCTCAACCTTCACTTGTTGGCAATTTGGGCACTTAGCCACAAATCTCGCAATATCCTTCTTCATCCCATTCCACCAATAGACATCCCGTATATCACGATACATCTTTGTGGCTTCTGAGTGAATAGATTACCGCAAAATATGGTCACTTTGTTCAACTGTCCATAATAAATACACATATGAAGGGAACCATCCTTCTTTCTAACGAACAAACTAGAGCATCTATGAAGAGATACTCAGTCGGATGTAACCCTTATCTAACAAATCCTTTAATTGCTCTTTCAACTCCTTAAGCTTTGTCAGAGCCATACGAAAAGGAGGAATAGAGATAGGTTGAATATCTAGGAAAAGGTTAATACTGAAGTCTATTTCCCGCTCGAGAGGAACACCAAGTAGATCATCTGGGAACACTTTCGGGAACTCATTGACAACGAGGACCGACTCAAGAGAAAGGGTTTCGAAATCTACATCCCTTACCGTTACTAAACTGTTGAAGCAAACCTTAGAAATCATCTTTCTAGCTTTAAGATAGGAGACAAACTGACCTTTAGGCATAGAATTTCCCCCCTTCCACTCTAGGATAGGCTCATTCGAGAACTGAAACTTGACTACTTGAGTTCTACAATCAATAGAAACATAGCATGAGTGCAGCAAATCCATACCTAAGATAACATCAAAATCTAACATATCAAGCTCTACTAAGTCAACAAGAGTACCTCTATGGGATAAGGAAAAAAGACACTTTCTATAGACCCTCTTAGCCACCACAGAATCACCAACATGAGTAGAGATAGAAAAAGGTTCTAATAACATCTCGGGGAGAACATCAAACCTTGTTAGCCACATATGACGTCACAAAAGACAAGGTAGCACCGGGATCAAATAAAGCATATATATCAAGTTGGAAAACTTTCAACATACCGGTAATCACATTTGGGGAAACCTCTTGTTAACCTCTAGTTTGTAGAGTATAGAAACAATTTTGCTTAGGATAATTGGAACCTGCACCACTAGTAGCGGCTTGCTTTCCCTCTCTTCCTTTAGCTATAAGCATCGGGCGATCCCTCATTTTGTGACCACTGATGAGTCCAAGATTTGGACTCATTTAGGACTTTGTTTACATAGATTTAGTGTCCTCAAATGCTTAATTTGTGCCAATAACTAATGTTAAATCCTTGATTTTTAGGTATATGGATTAAAGAACAAACAAGTACACTAACATGCAAAAAGGAACAAAAAAATGGAAGATATAAAGAAGGGCGAACTTGAGGATCGCCAAGAGAACTAGACATGTCACTGAGTGGCTCAGATGACCGCCTAAAGTTCCATTGTACCAAGCTCTAAAGGAAAGAACCAATTAGGCAATGAAAAGGAGCAGTCGGCGGATAACAGAGTGAGTTCGTGATATCTAGATAGATCGCCCAAAGTTACAGACCTAGAGGATGCTGAATGTCAAGGCAAAAGGGTGGTGGAAGAGACCAAAGGGTGGCTTGTTGAGTAGATTGGCGAGCCCGACTTACTTCACTGAAGGGGCTTTCATTTCTTACTTTCGGTGACTATAAATATGGTTTGAACATTTTAGTTAGTATCTAGCATACGATCTTGTATATTATTTCTTGGAGTATTCTCTATCAGAACTCTTAGAACTATTCTCTCTAGAGTTTACCTTAGCTTTGAAAAATTGACGGAATTCACTTCTGAGAAATTGGAAATGGGTCTTGGAGATTCATCAAATTGGAGCATTGTAAGGACGAAATTACTCTTACTAAGTTTGTAACACCCCGTATCCTAAATAGACCAAAATGCAGATTTTTAGAAGTGGCAGGTGCAACCTACGGTCACCACCTACAGACCGTAGTCTGACCTACAGCCCATGCTGTGAGTCCATGGTTCACCACTACAGCCCCTCCCAAAAACCCAATTCAAAAAATTGGTTAGGTCTCGATCCACGGACCGACCTACGGTCCGTAGGTCAAATCGCGGTCCGTGGATCAAGACTCATTTACCCAGCCTCTGACATGAACTACGGTCGACCAACATGGATCGTCGTTCGATGCACAGTCCATAGGTCTGACCGTAGATGAGGGTTAACAACCAGTTAGAGGAAAATTGTTGATTGGCTCGACTTCAAATGGTCATAACTCATAGGACAAAATGAATTAGGTGTCCCATGACCTATTATATGATATATAATTGAATCCTCTTTCCAACGCCACCAAGTTTACTACAATCCGACCTCTAAGTAAGTTATGCTCATTTTAATGAAGCCATGTCGAGCGGACTTGACCTACGACCCCAATCTACTGACCATAGATTGAACTACGGCCCGTAGGTCCAATCCATCGGTCACTCCGACAGTAGTTACGTCATGGGTCTTTTGGTCTTTTCCTATTTCGTTGGACCCCTAAGATACGTCGTTTAGACCCTAAATCATGAGGTTTTAGTCAGTATAAGCCTATAAACATAACTAGAACTTATCTAAGTCAAATCATTAAGCAAAACTTAGAAAATTAGAGCGTAAGAGAAGAAAGAGGTCAAGAACCCTAGTTCAAGAATGCAACAAGGTCCCATCAGTTCCAGCCCCGAAATATAAATATTTTTCTGTGGTATTCGTCACCAGGTATGTGGGATTTCACTAGTGGGTTCCTTTCACCCATTAGGTCCCTAGTTTTCAATCAGTTTCTTGATTCCCTTATTATGACTAGACCTAGGGTTTCTTGAATGTTAGAATTATTGGGTTCTTAGCTGTTACAATGATCCAAATCAGATTACTATGTTAATATTCAGTTTATTGCATGAATTCCAGAACCCTAGCTATGCATTTCTTTAGTTCTTGAATTACACATACTAGGTCAGATATTTCAGTTATTCAGTTATACATGTCTCGATTATTAATGCATCAATATCACTTTAATTGTTGTATTCTTAGTTTGCATGTTCAGTTCGAGCTATCCAGTAACTTACAGAAATTCAGTCATATGGTGTTAATTACTTAATCAATTGGGAGTAGCATAATACCGAGTTGGACTAGGGTTCAGCGTACCCAAATAGTCGTAGAACTACTAGCCACGTAGGTTGTAAGTCCCCTCTGTGGGCATCATTTTAGTGATCATGCCAAGATGCCTCTCTACCTCTGGCAGGGCATATTGGGTCATCTAGATGGGGCGTATACATCAGACTCCACATTTAGCTCATATGGTTTTATTATCGGTTATTAGTAGCTCCCATAGTTCAGTTATATCCTATTGCATTGATCATTTATCAGTATATCCAGTATTTAGTTTCAGCATCTTATAAATTTGTCAGTGCATTCTGTTATCTCAGCATTCATTATCTATGTCATGTTCAGATTATATCATTGCTTATTTGCTTTGTTCAGTTATATGTTATTTCAGTTGTATTCTATCATGCATGCTCAGTACTTTTTAAGTACTGGCGCATACTCTGCGCTACTTCTTCTAATGATGTAGGTTCAGGTTCTTAGCATCCAAATCATGCTTAGTTCAGTCCCCGATCTCCATTTTAGCAGAATTAGTGGTGAGTCCTCATTCTCCGAGGACAGTAGTCATGAGTTTCTTTTCAGTATTTTTTGTCCTTTAGTTTCAGTTTTGCTATATATAGCTGGGGCCTGTCCGAGCATTTCTTGTCAGTTAGAGGCTATTTTTAGACATAGTTAGATTCATCTTAGTATTCAGTTAATATCTTCTTTGTATTAAACTCATCAGTTTTCATTTATCTCATTTATAGTATATGGATATTCCCCATCTTTTCATTTTATTTATGATGATACCTTTCGCACAATTTTTTTAATTATTATTTAATTTATCTTTAGTATGTAAATGATCATGCCAGGAAGGTTAACTTGGGATCACCTGTGGTCTTAAGTCCCTTGTCCGCGTCTCGGGGGTAGCTCAGGGCGTGACAAACTTGGTATCAGAGCATTAGGTTTAAGTGTTCTAGGATGTCTGAAAAGCCGCACTAAGTAGAGTCCTTTTCATGGGTGTGAAGTGGAACACATCTAATGAGAGGGAGGCTACGAGGTGTTTTAGGAATACTTCACTCTCTTTGTTATTCTTAACGTGCGTTGGTACTATCTCCTTTCAAATCCGTCGTTATGCGCTTAAGATCATGCCTCCCCGTAGAGCTAACCCCAGGAATGCGAATGCCAGGAATGCTAACGCAATTCCTCTATTCCCAGACTATTAGGTTAAGAATGAAGAGTTTCATAAGGCGATCCGACTATTGGCTCAGAGTATGACCAACAAGAACAATTAGTAGGTTCTAGTTACTACTAATAGAAATGGTGGATCAATGGCAGCTAGAGTTTGAGATTTTTTTAAGGATTAATCCACCTAAGTTTTAGGGTCACAAGTTGGTGAAGAACCACAAAATTTCATTGATGAGGTTAAGAAAATCTTTGGAGTGATGCAAGTTACTGGTAATGGTAGGGTTGAGTTGGCATCCTACCAGCTTAAGGATGTGGCTCACATATGGTTCACTTAGTGGAAAGACAACAGGGAATACTTTGTCTTTTGTAACTCTTTATATAGCAGTCAATTTCAAGGTTAGTCCAGAAACTCTCTCAGAACCCTTCTCAGTCTCTACTCCAGTCGGTGACCCAGTTATAGCTAGACGAGTATACAGAAATTGGCCTGTCACAGTCTCTCAAAAAGTCACCTTAGTAGATCTTGTAAAGTTAGAAATGGTAGACTTCGATGTCATTCTAGGTATGGATTGGTTACATTCCTGTTATGCCTCAGTCGATTGTAGAACTAGGATTGTTCATTTTCAGTTTCCAGAAGAACCAATCTTCGAATGGAAGGGTAGTAACTTAGCACCTATAGGTTGATTCATTTATTACCTTAAGGTCAGAAAGATGATCTCTAAGGGTTATCTTTATCATCTAGTTCGGGTTAAGGATTTTAGCTCCAAAACTCCAACTCTTGAGTTAGTTCCAGTGGTTAATGAGTTTCCAGATGATCTTTCCAGAGTTCCTCCCGAAAGGGAAATCAACTTTGGAATTGATCTCCTTCCAGATAGCCAACCTATCTTTATTCCTCCTAACAGAATGTCTCCAACTGAGCTTAAGGAATTGAAGGAGCAGTTGAAAGACCTTCTAGATAAGGGGTTCATCAGACCTAGTATTTTCCCATGGGGTGCACCAGTCTTGTTCGTAAAGAAGAAAGATAGTTCTCTCAGAATGTACAATGACTATAGGCAGTTGAACCAAGTCACAATCAAGAATAAGTATCCCATCCCCAAGATTGATGACTTGTTCGACTAACTTCAGGGAACTAGTCATTTCTCAAAGATAAACCTCAGATCAGGTTATCATCAGCTTAGAGTCAGAGATAGTGACATTCCGAAGACAGCCTTCAAAACTCGGTATGGTCATTACGAATTTGTAGCTATGTCATTTGGACTAACCAATGCTCCTGCAACTTTCATGGATTTGATGAACAGAGTGTTCAAGCAGTACTTGGACTTGTTCGTTATCGTCTTTATTGATGATATCTTCATTTACTCTAGGAATGAGGAAGAACATGCAACTCATTTTAGAGTTGTTCTGCAAACCCTCAAAGATCGCCAGTTATTTGCAAAATTTAACAAGTGTAACTTTTGGTTATAATCAGTTGCCTTCATTGGGCATATTGTGTCTAGTTAAGGAATTCAAGTAGATTCCCAGAAGATAAAAGTAGTTAAACAATGGCCCAAACCTATCTCTGCTACAGATATCAAAAGTTTCTTAGGTCTAGCGGGCTATTACAGGAGGTTCGTGGATGGATTTTCATCCATAGCCTCACCATTGACTAGGTTGACTCAGAAGATGGTCAAGTTTTGATGGTCAAATGATTGTGAGAAAAGCTTCGCTGATTTGAAAACTAGGTTGACTATAGCTCATGTCTTGACTCTACCAGAGGGTTCATATGGTTATGTGATCTATTGTGATGCATCCAAGGTCGGCCTAGGTTGTGTGTTGATGCAGCGAGGTAAGGTTATAGCTTATGCTTCTAGACAACTTAAGGTACATGGGAAGAATTACCCGACTCATGACCTCGAGCTTGCAACAGTGGTGTTTGCACTCTAGATTTGGATACACTACTTGTATGGTGTTCATGTAGATGTGTTCATAGACCATAAGAGCCTCCAGTATGTATTCACCTACAAAGAGTTGAATCTTCGCCAGAGAAGGTGGCTTGAGTTCCTCAAAGATTATGATATTAGCGTGTATTACCATCCAGCTAAGGTGAATGTAGTAGCAGATGCTGTTAGCGGATTATCTATAGGTAGTGTAGCACATGTTGAGGAACAAAGAAGAGAGCTAACAAAGTATGTTCACAGACTTGCTCGCCTAGGAGTTTGTCTTATGGGCATATCAGATGGTGGTGTAACGGTTCAAAATGGGGCAGAATATTCTTTGGTAGTAGAAGTTAAGGAAAAGTAAGACAATGATCCAATATTACTTGAACTCAAGGGTGCAGTCAACCAATAGAGAGTTGAGGTTTTCTCCCAAGGGGAGATGGTGTTCTTCGCTACCATGGTCGATTATGTGGTCCTAATGTGGGCTATTTAAGACAACATATTCTTGCAAAAGCCCATAATTCTAGATATTCTATTCATCCAGGCCACTAAGATGTATCGTGATCTGCGGGAATTCTATTGGTGGAATAGTATGAAAAGAGATATAGCAGCTTTTGTGGCTAAGTGCCCTAATTGTCAGCAAGTCAAGGTAGAACATCAGAAACCAGGAGACATGACTCAAGAGATTGACATTCATACTTGGAAATGAGAAGTGATCAACATGGACTTCATCATAGGTTTACCTCGTATTCGCAGACAACTTGACTCCATTTGGGTGATTGTTGATAGGGTTGCTAAGTCTTCTCGCTTTTTGGCGGTCAGGACTACAGATTCGGTGGAGGATTGTTCCAAGCTTTACATTAATGAGATTGTGAGGTTGCATAGGGTTCCTTTGTCTATCATATCAGATAGAGGTCCTCAGTTTACCTTTCATTTTTGGAAGTCATTTCAGAAGGGTCTTGGTACTCAGGTTAACCTTAGCACATCATTTCATGCACAGACGGATGGTCAGGCAGAGCGTACCATTCATACCTTAGAGGATATGTTGAGAGCTTGTGTGATCGACTTTAAGGGTAGTTGGGATGATCATCTTCCTCTTATTAAGTTCGCCTATAACAACAATTACCATTCCAGCATTCATATGGCCCCTTATGAGGCATTGTATGGGCGTAGATGTAGATCTTCAGTTGGTTGGTTTGAAGTAGGTGAAGTAGCCTTGATAGGACCAAATTCAGTCGTTGATGCTATTGAGAAAGTGCAACTCATTAGAGATAGACTTAAGACTGCCCAGAGTCGCCAGAAGTCTTATGCATATGTGAGAAGAAGGGAACTAGAGTTCCAAGTTGATGGTTGGGTTTTCCTGAATGTGTCACCTATGAAGGGGATGATGAGATTTGGCAAAAAAGGAAAACTCATTCCCAGATATGTAGGCCCTTACCGGATCTTGAAAAGGATTGGTAATGTGGCTTATGAGTTAGAGTTACCAGCAGATTTAGCAGCAGTGCATCTAGTCTTTCACATTTCACTTTTGAAGAAGTGTGTGGGTGATCCAACATCCGTAGTGCCATCAGAGACTGTGGTTGTAAAATATAGCCTTTCTTATGAGGATGTACTAGTTGACATTATTGATCATCAAGTTAGAAGGTTGAGAAACAAATAAGTCGCTTCAGTCAAGGTTTTGCGAAGGAGTCAGTCTATAGAGGGAGCTACTTGGGAAGCAGAAGAAGCCATGAAGTCAAAGTATCCTCACCTCTTTCCTTCAGATTCCATTCCAGCTTGAGGTAATAGTTCCACTTCAGTTTTTTAGTCATTGAGGCATAAATTCAGTCTTAGAATACTGTTCCTTTAGTTTGTACCTGCATTTTTAGTGTATTTGCATGTTGTTGTAACTCAGTTCAGTCAGAAATTCAGTTCTCAGTGTTTAGTGGTAGGGATTGCAGCCCTCTCCCTCCATTTCAGCTAGTTTAGTCTTCATTCGAGAACGAATGGTCCCAAGGGAGATAGTGTAACATCTCATATCCTAGATAGACTAAAATGCAGATGTTTAGAAGTTGCAGGTGCAACCTACGGTCACCACCTACGGACTGTAGTCTGACCTACGGCCTGTGCTATGGGTCTGTTGTTCACCACTGCAGCCCCTCCCGAAAATCCAGCTCAGAAAATCGGTTAAGTCTGGACCTACGGTCTGTAGGTCAGACCACGATCCATGGTCTATGTCCGTGGATCAAGTCACTTTTACCCAGCCTCTGACACGAACTACGGTCGGCCAGCACGGACCGTCGTTCGATGCACGGTCCGTAGGTCTGACCGTAAATGAGGGTGAGTAGCCAGTTAGAGGAAAATTGTTGATTGGGTCAACTTCAAATGGTCATAAATCTTAGCACAAAATGAATTAGGTATCCCGTTACCTATTATATGATAGATAATTGAATCCACTTCCCAACGCCACCGATTTTGCTACAATCCGACCTACGAGTAGAAGTTTATGCTAGTTTCAGTGAAGCCCTGTCGAGCAGACTTGACCTCCGACCCAAATCTACGGACCGTATATTGAACTACGGCCCGCAGGTCCAATCCGTCGGTCGCTCCGACAACAGTTAAGTCAGGGGTCTTTTGGTCTTTTCCTATTTCGTTGGACCCCTACAATACGTCTTCTAGACCCTAAATCATGAGGTTTTAGTCAGTTTAAGCCTAGAAACATAACTAGAACTTATATAAGTCAAATCATTAATCAAAACTTTGAAAAATTAGAGCGTAAGAGAAGAAAGAGGTCAAGAACCCTAGTACAAGAATGCAACAAGCTTCCATCAGTTCCAACCCCGAAATCTAAAGATTTCACCATGGAATTCGTCACCAAGTATGTGGGATTTCACTAGTGGTTCCTTTCACCCATTAGGTCCCTAGTTTCCAGTCAGTTTCTTGACTACCCTATTATGATTAGACCTAGGGTTTCTTGAATGTTAGAATTATTGGGTTCTTAGATGTAAGAATTACCCAAATCAGATTAGAATGTTAGTTTTCAGTTTATTGCATGAATTCTAGAACCCTAGCTATGTATTTCTTTAGTTCTTAAATTACACATGCTAGGTCAGATATTTCAGTTATTCAGTTATACATGCCAAAGTTATTAATGCATTAATATCAGTTTAATTGTTGCATTCTCAGTTTGCATGTTCAGCTTGAGCTATCCAGTAACTTACATAAATTCAGTCATAATGTGTTAACTACTTAATCAGTTAGGAGTAGCATAATGCCAAGTTGGACTAGGGTTCAACGTACCTAAATAGTCCCAGAACTACTAGCCACGTAGGTTGTATATCCCCTCTATGGGGATCATTTCAGTGATCACACCAGCATGTTTCTCAACCTCTAGTAGGGTATATTCGGTCGTCTCGATGGGTAATAAACATCGGACTCCACATTTAGCTCATGTGGTTTTAGTATCTGTTATTAATAGCTCCCACAGTTCAGTCAGATCCTATTGCATTGACCATTTAATATTATATCCAGTATTCAATTTCAGCATGTTATAACTTGGTCACTGCATTCAGTTATCTCAGCATTCAGTATCTATATCATGTTCAGATTATATCATTGCTTTTTTTTCTTTGTTCAGTTATATGTTATTTCAGCTGCATTCAATCCTGCATGCTCAATACCTTTCAAGTACTGATGCATACTCTGTGCTACATCTTCTCGTGATGTAGGTTCAGGTTCTCAGTATCCAGATCATGCTTAGATCGGTTCCCGATCTCCAGTTCAGCAGAATCAGTGGTGAGTCCACAATCTCCGAGGACAATAGTCATGAGTTTCTTTTCAATATTTTTAGTCCTTTAGTTTTAGTTTTGCTAGACTTAGTTGTGGTTTGTCCCATCATTTCTAGTTAGTTAGAGGCTATTTTCTAACATTCTTAGATTCAACTTAGTATTGAGTTAAAATCTTTTTTGTATTAAACTCGTCAGTTTTCATATATCTCATTTACAGTAAATGGGTATTTCCCATCTTTTCATTATATTTATGATGATACCTTCTGCACAGTTTTTAATTAGTATTATTCAGTTTATCTTTAGTAAGCTTATAATCATGCCAGCAGGGTTAGCTTTGGATCACTTGTGGTCCTAGGTCGCATGTCCGTATCTCGGGGGTATCTCGGGGTGTGACAAAGTTGATGGATGATCAATTTGGTAACTGTTTTACCTTTTTACGATGCCTAGCTAAAACCCTAATTCTTTGAGTGTGATCTTGTGATTATGGGCTGATTTAGCGTATGGATATTGCTATATGTTTGTTTAAATGCTATTTAAAAGTGAGTTTAATCATTAATTGTGGTTTAATTTAAGAATTGTAGTTGCAAATACAGTTCTTCCTTTGTCTTCTTTGCTTGCTCGAGAGATAGGTTTTAGAACTAAGGTTTTTGATTGATAGTTTGTGGTTATTGGGTTGACCTGGGTTCATCTCGAGAGATTGAATCCCAAACCCAATCCAACATATTCAACTCGAGAGAGTGAATGGATTAAGGTGTAGGCTGCTCATATTTTGCATGCATGTTGATGTTCGAGAGAAATCATTTGATTCATGGTAAATTGTTTGAGTGAAAATTAGTTCCCTTATAGCGTAGCCTACCCACTAATATCTAGCTATTTACTAATAGTTACAATATCCCATATGTCCATAATTGCCTATAATCGATCACATCCCAAGAACCCGTCTCATTATTGTTAATTCGTATTGTTTGTGTCTATTTGTAGTTGTTAATCAAAACCAAAACCCCCCATTTGACAATCGCGCCACCCCTTAATTTGAATGATGTATTTATTTGATAATTTTTATTCCTATGGCTGATTTGACCACGTTCATACATCTCAATTGAATCTGAAACACGTACTACCCCCTGTGGGATTCGACCCCATCTCATTTAGTTGGTTTTTATACTAATTTACGATCGTTGAACACCTAGAATTGTATGACGTGTTCTTGAAACATTAAATCAAAATGGTACCGTTGCTGAGGAGTGGTGTTGTTTGAAATTCTTTTGGTAGAGTTGAATTGTATTCTCGTTAGTCATAGTTGATGAATCCACTTACTTTTAGTTTTGGTTTTTGTGTTGCTGTTTAAAATAAAGGAAATGAGTTTATATGGTAGCAATAGTAACCAAGTGGACCAACCTCATTTAAAGATGATGAATTTTAGGGATATCATCCTAGATTTCAAGTCCTTGGAGGGTGAGCCAATCCAAGAGACATGGCAGAGGTTTAAGAAACTATTGATGCAGTGCCCAACTCATGGCATCCCAGATAAGATGTTGCTGGAATGCTTCTATAGGGGCCTTGATTCTGTGAACAGAGGATTGACTGATCAATTCTCTCCAGGTGGTATAGTGCGGCAATCCTATGCCACAGTATCTCTGCTCCTCGATCGCATGACCCAGATTAACAAGGATCCATATAGGGACTAGAATTTGGCCAAAATGTTGACCCAGCTGGATCTCTTGGCCAAAAGTATCATGGAATTTAAAGTGTTGTACAAAAGAAAAGATAAGTACATTCCTCCTCATGAGCATAAAAACCCCATGGATTATGAGGGTGGACATATAAAACTGATATTCTCACGCATTCTCCACAAAGTCGAAGAATATGATAGAGTGTTGAAAGAAATAATAGAAAATGTCTCAATTCTAAATCAGATGGTTGCCTCTCATTCCATATCTATTAAGCTGCTCGAGACCCAAAAAGGGCATATTTTGTTCCATCTCAACCCAAGACACAAGGAGGGGTTGCCTAGTGTTACTATGGCTAACCCAAGAATGAGGCTTGAATAGGTACTTGCGTCGTGCCACGACATTAACTAAGGCGCTTCTTGGGAGGTAGCCCAAGTTTTTATTGCTTTGTGTATTAATTTTGAATAATGTGTGTTAATTGTGCAGGTGGAAAAGTGGAATGTGTTTGAAAAGTGCAGGTTGGTGAGCCAAGAGTCCAATTGGCAACTCGCTGAAGTGGTCGGCGAGCCTGACTTGGACCGCCGTTGGAATTAGAAAAATATAAGGATGGAGTCGGTAAAACTCGGCGGGCCCATAGATGTGTCGGCGATTCACCGAACAAGTTGGTGAGCCCAACTTTGTCCGTCGTTTGGACCCCCAAATTGACTGGAGGTCCTGTAAAACTCGGTGAGGTAAGTTATCACTTGGCGCATCACCGAGTGGTTCGGTGAGGATGACTAATACCGCCTAATGGGCCGCGAATTGAATGATTGTTAAAGAAAAAAGGTTTAAATTTCAAAACCTATCATATTCCCTCATTTCTAACCCCGTACTCGCACACCCACACTTCATATTTACCATATTTTTGTAATTGTACTTGTTTTTTCTTTTGATCTTGTGCTTGGAGTTGGATTTCTTTGTCGTCTAGCTTTTGAAACTCGTATTTCGGCATAAAGGTTGATTTTTCTGAACCCTGAACTCTTACATAGCAGTTGAATTCGAATGCAATTGTTTAAATTTTGTTGATGTGTGCTGGGCCTGTTCTGAAATCATAGTGTTGTGCTAGTTTGCCTATCGTAGTTTTGTAATTGTGCTTAATTGCTTAAATTGTTGTTCTCCCAAATTTTATGCATTAAAATTGATCAAAATTTGTTAGGTTGCGGTGAATTGTGCTTGGGTCTAGTCGAGTGAAGTTTGAGCAACCCCAATTGTGCTAAATGAAGTACTTTGCCCGATGATGCAGCGTTTTACATCATTCTTCAGGGTAAAAGTCGTCAAATGGCAATTTTTTGCCAAACTGGGGAAAGTCTAAGTACCCCGGTGGCAGGGGTCGTATGGGTCTGAGTTTAATTGATGAATTGTGTGGTTTGATTTTGGTTTCGGAAGCTACGGACATGAATTGGGGAAAGGAAGCTGAAATTTGGCACATTGGGTAGTTCAGCGAGCTAAGTCGGGCTCGCCGAACCGTTCCGCTGTTCGCCAATATCCCCCTTGATCGCCTTGAATTTCATGTTTTGGCTAAAATAAAGTCTGTAACTTTCGGCCGGAAGCCTGAGCTCGTTGAGTTAACTCGGCGACTTGTCAAAAGTCTCCCTTGATCGCCCTCTCTGTGCCCTTAACCCCTAAAACATACTGTAACTTTCAGCAGGCTAGTCTGAGCTCGCCGAGTGGTATCGGTGATTCACCGAAGGGCCCTGATCCTCACCAACCTTCTTTTTTTTTTTGGTAAATTTTCAAGCCAGTCCTTTTGGTGAACCCGATCTGGCTCGCCAAAGTGACTCGGCGACTCGCCGATCAGTTTCGCGAGTCTTTCTACAACCTGTTTTCTGTATTTTTCTTAGAGTATTTCTAACTCTTTTTGGTGTGTTTTGCAGATATGTCTCGACCAAAAGTAGCAGGATGAGACGTGTCGTCCCGTTAGCGGGCAAATAGTATCACCATCAATGATGATGCAGCTACATCCAGAGCAAAAGCAACTAAACTTCCTACCACATGTGAGAAGGTTAAAGGTAAGGGCGAGCTAAGTCATAGCTCGCCAACCAGGTTTGAGAATAGCCCATTAGCCCCATAGATCGCCTAGTGAACTGCCCATTTTGTGAGCCTACTAGAAAAAAGGGTGAACCAAGGGAGCACTTGGCGAATCGCCTAGTACACTTGGCGAGCCATGAGCTCCAAAGAGCAAGCTTAGTCAGGCAGGGTGTAGAATTTTAAGTTTAAACTTTGTGGGTCCTTAGTTCTTTTCAAAAGTTGTGTCCACATTATTCTATTCCTTTCATAGCATCTATATAACCCTTTTAGACTTGAATTCCTTCAATTAAGTAACTCCAAATATAAGTAAAAGAAAACCCATCTACTCTCAAATATTTCTCTCTCTGAATCAATGAAGAAGAAGGGAGCCTTTGAAGCTAGGGTTTGTGGATTCAAGGTGTTTCTTCCTCAAATTTCGTGGGGATTCAATAGAAAGGTATGATGGTCTTCATCCTTGATTAACTTTTCATTCAAGGAGCCAATTCAAAGTTGATTTCAAGTTTTCAACTTTCTCAAAATAAAAGGGATTTTACTCAATCTCATGGGTTCCTTCATCAATTTTTTTCAAATGGGTTCTAATTAAAAATTATGATTGTAATAGTGTTTAATTGATAAATTATGATGAAAATACTTTATGAACCCATGAATTCTCTCAATTCCTAAATTGTGCCTTTATGAAGTGGGTTTGGTGATTTTGGAAGCTTACGAATGGAATTTTTCTAAATTGCTTTGGGTTATTGAATTGTATCATTATCTATTCCTTAATTATGTTTAATTTTTTTTGTAAGTGGATGATTTGAGATTCATGGCCTTGAAGACATTGTGTGAGGAATTGAAGTATTATCATGATATTTTGTGTATGAATGTGAATCTAATGAAGTTAATGTGATCATGTCTTAAATGTAAATGTTTTATTATTGAAAGGCTATTTCTCAATTTGACACTTATGAATGTTGATGATATAATGGGAGGGGTTCTTCAATGTAATGTATATCTTGAATTGGTAGGCTTATGCATCCTTTTCTTGTATAAATGATACTATTGTTGATTGTTGAATCATTGGATCGGTAGGCAAATGGCACCCTTCCAATACATGTTAATAATGAACGTTGGGATCAGTAGGCTTATGGCACCCTTCCATACATGATGTCAATGAACTTTGGGATCGGTAGGCTTATAGCGCCCTTCCATTAAGGTTAATGATAAACCTTGAATCAGTAGGCTTATGACGCCCTTTCAAGAGGAGTTAATGAGATTTCCTAAAATGTACCTTGAATCGGTATGCTTATGGCGCCATTTCATGTGTAAACTAGTGTACCTTGGGTCAGTAAGCCAATGGCACCCTCTCATGTGGGATAATGCTAAAGTAATGAACTACTCTATGGGAATATTGGCTAAGTACCAAGTGGATTTAGTTGGATGGAGACTCTCCCGATGTTTAGGCCGGGTTTCAATGATCATCAACATTATCCTATAACTATACGCCCGCATAGGTCTAGCTAGTGGATCCACCTAAGCTAATGTTACCGGTCCTACCTTAGGCAAGTAAGACCACCTCTTTACAGTGTGAGGATTATATAAGACTGGATTCCACGTCAAGCTCTCATTTTTTATGTCGGTTAAATGCTTATTCCCATCATGTCAGATGTGCATTATGGTTTCTTGAGGAGTTCTATGAAGTGTGGGTGGTAGTATGGGATGCCATCCATTCATTGCACGAGTAGGCTTTGAGAGGGTCATAGTAAGTTCTCTAAGCCTTAATGGCTAATGTATGAATGTGTCCTTAATGAAGTTAATGAAGAATATTGACTCTTATATGTTTAAATGGGATGATGTATGTTTAAATGATGTAATATTATGAATTATTGTATATAAATGTGCCTTGCCTATGGTGACTTCAAAGGAGTACTTAGTGTGAGTAGTAGTATGGGATGTTACTTGCACATTGCATAAGTATGACTTAGAGTTGCCTTAGGTGATGGCCCTTATGTGATTATATGAATTATGTAATGTTTATGCCTATTATGTATGAGTATGGTGTAAATATGGAAATGTTGAATGGTAAGTTCACTTTTGGTGACCTTAATGTGATACTTTAGTATGGATGGTGGTGTGGGACACTATCCATACATTGCACAAGGAATAGCATGAGGGTTACTTGAGGTGAAAGCTTAATGTGAAGGTAATGGTTTAAATGTTGATTATGTCTCTATTGTGAAAAAATGACTTACATGTTGGTTATGTTTGTATAATATGCCTCTTAAGCTTATATTCATGAAGTCTTATCAATATGGCATTCAAGCATGACTTTAAAACAAAAATGTCTGTTTAAGCATGTTTTTGCGTGGCTATCATACTTAGTACCTAAGTGTGGTAACCCATATTTTTTCTTAGTTTTACTACAAGTGTAGGTTCCGGCAAGTGAGTTGCTTCTCTCTAGATCAAGGACTTGGATTTGATATTCTCGAAAACTAAGTGGTATGTCCTCATAGATCAAGGACAAGTGTTTAGATGTTTCTTTTCTTCCATGTAAAAGACTATTGTTAGACGTTTCAATTGTAAAGGGTCGTGTCCCTACTTATGTTTCAGATGTTGTTTTTAGATGGCCATGTGAGACAATAGACTTCCGTTGTGTTTTTTCAAGAGTTTTAAATGAGTATTTTTGTTGTTGGATTTAAAGAAAGTTTTATATTCCGCACTATTTCTAAGTATCTTATGTTATGAATGTTATGAGGCTTATATAAGACCCATTCGGGGTTGAGTACGTCGTGTCGCATCCGGGGTCTAGACTCGGGTCATGACAAACATGGAATCAGAGCACAAGGTTTTGGGAATGGTTTTTAAGATTGATGTCTCACAAGCCATGTCTAGTAGAGTCTTGTTTATCGGTGTGAGTCGTGACACATTTATGAATGAGAGGCTTTTGGACGTTAGGAAGTTACATTTATTTCATTATTCTGTAACTCGTGCCTTAGATTTTATCTCTATAAGTGTCCTTTTCCTAATCCTTCTCTTGTGTTTATAGGATATGAATAGAAGAAGGACGCCCGCAAGAAGAGTGGAAGAGGAGAATGTGAATGAGAGAGTTCCTCCCAAAGGTCCTCAAGGTGACCAAGTTCCTCAAGGAAACCAAGTTCCGATTGATCCTCCGTCCATGACCAATGAAGAGATTAGGTCAGCTTTTTTAACCTTAGACCAACCTATGATGGCCCAAGTTAATAGAGATGTGGGGCCTACGGTGAATGCTAATGAGAGTACCTTGGCCTCAAGATTGAGAAACTTTGTGAGGATGAATCCTCTGATGTTTCTTGGGTCTAAGGTGGGAGAGGATCCCCAAGAGTTTTTGGATGAAGTACATAAAATAGTCAATGTTATGGGTGTAACTTCTAGAGAGAATGCAGAGCTAGCTTCCTATCAATTGAAAGATGTTGCCCAGGTATGGTTCACTTAATGGAAATGCAATAGGACTTTAGAAGCGGGTCCTATAGAATGGGGGGAGTTTAAGAAAGCATTCCTTGCTAGGTACTTTCCCCGTGAGAAGAGGGAGGTTAAGGTGGAGGAGTTTATAAACCTTAGGCAATGTAGCATGAGTGTGGAGGAGTATTCCTTGAAATTTACCCTATTGTCTAAGTATGCTCCATCCTTGGTGTCTAACCCTAGGGATGAGATGAGTAGATTTGTGACCGGTGTATCCGACCTAGTTAAGGAAGAGTGTCGTATGAAATGCTCCATGATGACATAAATATCTCTAGACTTATTGTGTATGCTCAATCAATTGAGGAGTCCAAACTTGAGAGGAAGAATAGAGAGTTGAAGAGGTCTAGGCTCGATGAGCAAGGTCAACCTAGGTTCAAGAAGAGAGCTCTAAACAAAGATTCTTCAAGTGCTCCTAAGGTTAACCAAGAGAAAAGTGGTGGACCTCAATTTTCTAAACCTACTTGTACCATTTCTGGGAATAGGCACTATGGGAAGTGCCTAGCCGGTACTAATGGATGCTATGGTTGTGGGAAAAAAGATCACCAAGTGAGAGATTGTCCTACTCTTGCAGCTAAAGGAAGGGAGGCCAAACAGGATTCTTATGACGGCCCGGATCCCAATGCTCCAAAGAAGAACCGTTTCTATGCTCTTCAAGCTAACAAGCACAAATGAGCTAATCCGGATGAAGGTACATGTATGTGATAGCTTCTTATGGTTATGAATGTCTTGTTAAGGTTCTTAAGTTGTTTTCATGTTTACCTTAGGATGGGTTTTCTCTTAAGGGGGGAGACGTTATGTTGAATAGCATGATTGTGGAGAGTTCCGTTATCCTTGTCACTTTCTTCTATTCCTATTCAAGCATGAGACCAAGAGTTCCTTGTAGCTTGTTTCATGTTTTGAAGTCATGTGTGATCAAGTGATTCTATGATCTCCTTATGTTGTGAATGTGCTAGTTGAATTCTTGTTTAGATGAGAAAATGAGTTTTCATGTTTTATGTTCCTCATGTTGATGTGCATTTGATACGAGTTGTCTATATGCTTCATGAGGTGACTTGTTGAGTATGCTTAAATGTGTTTTTGAGAAGAATTGCATAATTTTACTTATGATGTTATGATGAGCATGATGTGAGTTGGAGAAGGAAGTTCCTCCAATAAAATGAGAAATATGATGTTTTGGTGCATAATGAGTTCGTAGATGTAGTTCCTATTTATTGGTATTGCATTGGGCTTATTGATGTGGACTTGATGTTTCCTCCTATGATTTGTGCATTGTTTATGATGTTGCATGCATGATGGGCTGCTGGTCTTGAGTCATTATCTCCTTAATGTGTTTAAAGTGTCATTCGAGGATGAATGTTCCTAAGGGGGGGGAATAATGTAACGACTCGCAAAATGATAGGTTGAACTGGAGCCTTATCGTGTGGATTCGTGTAACCTTAAGTTGATGTCTAGGCTGTCTTAGAACTAATTTGAGCAAGGAAGAGGTCTAGGTTGCAAGCAAGGGCCTAAACTAGCAAGATTGAGTGGAATAAAACTTGTTCTCTGATGGACCTTTTGGCGATGGGACTACTTAATCACCCAAGTGACTTGGTGATGCGCCAAAGTGCAGTTGGGGTCTCCTAGTGGGCTATCCCTTTTGCCTAGGTTCTGGAACAAAGGGTGAGCTAAGTTGTAGCTCGCCAACCAGGTTGGCGAATCGCCCATTAGCCCCCTAGATCGCATAGTGAACTGCCCATATTGTGAGCCTACTGGAAAAATGGGTGAGCCAAGGGTGCACTTGGCAAGTCGCCTATTACCCTTGGCGAGCCATGAGGTCCAAAGGGTGAGATTAGTCGGGTAGGGTGTAGAATTTTAAGTTTAAACTTTGTGGGTCCTTCGTTTTTTTCCAAAGTTGAGTCCACATTATTCTATTCCTTTCCTAGGAACTATATAACCCCTTTAAACTTGAATTCCTTCAATTAAGTCACTCCATATAGAATTAAAAAAAGACCCATCTACTATTAAATATCTCTCTCTAAACTCAAGGAAGAAGAAGGGAATCTTTGAAGCTAGGGTTTGTGGATTCAAGGTGTTTCTTCCTCAAATTTCGTGGGGATTCAATAGAAAGGTATGGTACTCCTCATCCTTGATAAACTTTTCATTCAAGGAACCAATTCAAAGTTGATTTTGAAGTTTTCAAGTTTCTCAAAAACCTAGGGTTTTTACTCAATCTCATGGGTTCCCTCTTCAAACATTTTCAAATGGTTTCTAATGACAAATTATGATTGTATTGGTGTTTAATTGATAAATTATGATGAAAATACTCTATGAACCTATGAATTCTGTCAGTTACTAAATTGTGCCTTTATAAAGTGGGTTTGATGATTTTGGAAGCTTACAAATGGAATTTCTCTAAATTGCTTTGGGTTATTGAATTGTACCATTATCTATGCCTTAATTATGGTAAATTGTTGGTAAGTTAATGATTTAAGATTCATGATCTTGAAGGCATTGTGTGAGGAATTGAAGTATTATCATGATATCTTGTGTATGAATGTGAATCTAATGAAGTTAATGTGATTATGTCTTGAATGTAAATGTGTTGTTATTGAAAAGCTATTTCTCAATTTGACATTTATGAAAGTTGATGATAGAATGTAAAGAGTTCTTCAATGTATTGTATATCTTGAACTACCAGGCTTATGCATCATTTTCTTGTATAAATGATAGTATTGTTGATTTTTTAATCCTTGGATTGGTAGGATAATGGAACCATTCCAATGCATATTAATAATGAACCTTGGTATCAGTAGGTTTATGGAACCCTTCCATACATGATGTCAATGAACTTTGGGATCGGTAGTCTTATGGCTCCCATCCATTAAGGATAATGATGAACCTTAAATCCATAGGTTTATGGCACCCTTTCAAGAGGAGTTAATGAGCTTTCCTAAAGCGTACCTTGAATTGTTAGGCATATGGCGCCCTTTCATGTGTAACCCAATGTACCTTGGGTCGGTAGGACAATGGCACCCTCTCATGTGTGATAATTCTAAAGTAATGAACTACTCTATGGGAGTGTAGGCTAAGAACCGAGTGGATTTGGTTATATAGAAACTCTCCCGATGTTAAGGCCGGGTTTCAATGATCATTAACCTTATCCCATAACTATTTGCCCGCATAGGTCTAGCTAGTGGATCCTCCTAAGCTAATGTTACCGGTCCTACCTTAGGCAAGTAAGACCACCTCTTTACTGTGTGAGGATTATATAAGACTGGATTCCACGTCAAGCTCTTATTATGTCGGTTAAATGCTTATTCCCATCATGTCAGATGTGCATTATGGTTTCTTGAGGAGTTCTATGAAGTGTGGGTGGTAGTATGGGATGCCATCCATGCATTGCACGAGTAGGCTTTGAGAGGGTCATAGTAAGTTCTCTAAGCCTTAATGGCTAATGTATGAATGTGTCCTTAATGAAGTTAATGAAGAATGTTGACTCTTATATGCTTAAATGAGATGATGTATGTTTAAATGATGTAATATTATGAATTATTGTATATGAATATGCCTTGCCTATGGTGACGTCAAAGGAGTACTTAGTGTGAGTAGTAGTATGGGATGTTACTTGCACATTGCATAAGTATGACTTAGAGTTGCCTTAGGTGATGGCCCTTATGTGATGATATGACTTATGTAATGTTTATGTCTATTATGAATGAGTATAGTGTAAAGATGGAAATGTTGAATGGTAAGTTCACTTTTGGTGACCTTAATGCGATACTTTAGTTTGGATGGTGGTGTGGGACGCTATCCATACATTGCACAAGGTATAGCATGAGGGTTACTTGAGGTGAAGGCTTAATGTGAAGGTAATGGTTTAAATGTTGATTATGTCTCTATTGTTAGAAAATGACTTATATGTTGGTTATGTTTGTATAATAGGCCTCTTATGCTTATATTCATAAAGTCTTATCAAAATGGCATCCAAGCATGACTTACAAACAAAAATGTCCGTTTAAGCATGTTTTTGCATGGCTATCATACTTAGTACTTAATTGTGCTAACCCATATTTTCTCTTATTTTTACTACAAGTGTAGGTTTCGGCAAGTGTGTTGCTTCTCTCTAGATCAAGGACTTGGATTTGAGATTCTCGAAGACTAAGTTGTATGTCCTCATAGATCGAGGAAAAGTGTTTAGATGTTTGTTTTCTTACATGTAAAAGACTATTGTTAGACTTTTCGATTGTTAAGGGCCGTGTCCCTACTTATGTTTCAGATGTTGTTTTTAGATGGCCATGTGAGACAATAGACTTCTGCTTTGTTTTTTAGAGGTTTAATTGAGTATTTTGGTTGTTTAAATTCCAAACTATTTCTATGTATCTTATGTTATGAATACTATGAGGCTTGTATAAGACTCCTTCGGGGTTGAGTACGCCATTTCGCATTCGAAGCGTAGACTCGGGTCGTGACAGGATATGTCGATTATTTTTGGGACCGTGGTGATCCCTGATATGCCAGCTAATTCTAATGTGCCTTCAGCCAGCACCAGAGATGAGCCTTCAGGTAATGAGGTAGTTGCTGCCGAGTCGGAGGTAGAGACTGATAAGGAGCAGCTCGGTCTCCAAGAGGAGACCACATATGAGGGCTTGACAGAGGTTAAGGAGGCCATGATGCATTCAGTCGTGCAGATCTCATTAACAGACACGTCCATGGCAGGCTCAAGTGGAGCCACTGTTGCTGCTACCTTGGGCACGGATGCCTAGAACCAGAGTGTGACCCTGGGCATTGATGCCTTGACAGATGTAGCGATTGTGTAGATGGGATCTTTCTTTACCTCATTCTCTGTCATTTTTTATTGACTTTTGATTATGTTTGTTGCATTTGAGAACAACCGCATTTTATTTGTGGTGGGGTGAGGTATTTCTATACTTCCTCTTGTGTATATATTGGGTTTTGTATTTTAAAATGTGTTTTGATCTCATCTTGGGGATATTTGAGCTTATGGCTCCTTGTTATGAATGAAAATGGTTTTTTAACCCATCTGGAAAAAAATTCCACTTCTTGGTGTTTGTGCATGTGGTTGTTCTTGTACAAATTTGAGTATTGGTTATGATAAATATCGATGACTTGAATAATACTCTTAATCAAACAAAAACGAATGTGCGGCTACGATGAGGCCAAATGAATTACATAGACAATGTGTGAACTTTTTGCATCTCGTTGTGACTAGCCGATTATCTAATGAGTCTCTCGTGATGAGCATTGAACACTAGTGAAAGTGTGAGGTCTTGTTTGATATTGGTGTCAATGCCTTGTGTGATGAGTTTACTTTGAACCTTGTGTGATAACGCCTAGAATTTGCCCTGTTGGTCTGGTTGACTAAATGATGCAATCTTTTGAAATGTGCTTAGGCAACGATTTTGATGAGTGAAACAATTTGACAATATACCTCTTTTTGTGGCCAACCTTGTAAGTTGTGTGAACCTTGCTTGAACCCCTTTGAGCCTTATCCTTTTCTTGGAAGAAACTTGAGCAATTGTGACCCCTCTTTATCAATTCACCCATAATCCTCATGAAGTGTGGTTCATTTGAATAGCCAACTTAGGCCAAAAGCCTAAGTTGGGGGTGTGGTGAAAAGAGAAGGTAAATCAAGAAGTGTTAAAAATTCCCCTTTGAGCCATGGTCTTGAAAAAGATGAAGCCCCTCCATATATAAAAAAAATAAAATAAATAAAAAGAACGAAAAAGTTGTGAAATAAAGTTGTGAAAGTTGCAAAAGATATGGGGTGTCTGATAGTCCATTGGAAGTTGAATAATGCGGTGAATTTTGATCATTAGTAAAAATGCTGAAGAAAAGGAAGAAAAGTGATGTTCATACCACACTTCATGAAGGTAGCAACCACTGAGCCTAAATGACCATACATTTACACTAAGGTCTGTTACATGCCTTGAAAATACCTTTTTGATCTCGAGTAAGCTGAAATGAATATTGATGGGAAAATAAGAACAAACCTATGGGTGGAACCATCCTATGACATCCTACTAAGTCTACATGTGTAATGTGGAAGTGAAGTCCCATACCCCCACTCCTACTAAGTAAACTCACCAAGAAGTCATATTATAGTTCGTGTCTCATTCATTATCTTTATTATTTAGGGAAAAGTAGCCATAACTGACATAGACCATGTCATATACATGGAATTCGGTGTCTGCAACCCTACAACGAGAAAGGTGTTCTACTTGCCCAAGGTATAACTAAAATGTCTAGCTCTAAGGTGGATCCATTAGTTAAGGTCCTATGTTGGCACAAAGTTTATGATAGGGAGATTGCTCATATAAACCCTCCCTATTGCATTGGTTGAGGGTCTCCCATCTCATGAGTTCCCTAGTGGATGACCCTAGCTATTGCATTTGCGGGAGGGCCTTTACCTCATTGTCCATATCCATTCGGTGCTAAGCATTATTTCCCAAATTAGACATCATTAGTTGTGAATTAAATTTATATGAGTGAAGGAGTGTTCTACCCTTCATTCAATACAATTCATAATAGCTCAAGGATTCATTAAAGGTGATAATGCACTTTCAACTTTAGAATCATAATTAATATGTGAGGATAACTGTCACGACCTGGGAGCACCCCCAAGTCGTAACAAGGCGTACTCGACCCCGAAGGGGTCTTATACAAACCATATAGTCATTCATTGCATTCAATAATGATAATAGTGCCAAATGAAAAACTTATTTACATGCACACATTCAAACTTCATTAAAACAACTTTAAAAACACACAACGGAAGTTTAAGTCTCATATGGCCATCTTAGACACAATCATAAAACATAAGTAGGGACACAACCCTTTACAATCGAAACAAACCTAAAAGTGTCTATTACATGAACAAAAGAACTTAAAAGTCTTATCCTCGAATCCATGAGGACATACCAAGTCTTGGAGGAAAGCAATCCAACACTTCAAACTAGCTAGGAGGGATCACTTGCCGGAACCTACACTTATAGTAAAAACATGAAGAATATGGGTTAGTACACAAAATGTACTAAGTATGACGACCATGCAAAACATGCTTTAAAAAGGACATTTTGGCTAGAAACCATGCATTATGCCACTTTTTGAAGTATCATGAACAGTTGCATAGAAGACATACAAGACAAGCATAAACATCAAGTAAGTCATAATATTACCTTTAAACAATATCAAAATGAAAACCTTTACCTTGGACCTTCACCTCAAGAAACCCTTATGCTATACCTCGTGCAATGTATGGATGGCGTCCCATACCACCATCCATACTAAGGCACCACATTTAGGTCACTTAAAGTAACTTATCATTCCTT